>AYEL01018596.1:0-14600 GCA_000484575.1 Olivierus martensii
ATAGTCCGATTTGCAATTAAGCATTGCAACTTTATTGAATCAGTAAATTAGTTCCAGATAGAACTAATAAGCTAAGTTAATGAACCAATGAGAAATTTTTAACAAGTTTTCTATTTGTTCATTAGCAGAATATGACAACAAAACCAATAGAAACTAATAGTATTTATATTGGTTTTATATGAGAAAAAGGCAGTTATTTTGTAAGTTTGAAAACTATGACAACAAAAGATAACAAAACAAATTTTTTTCACAAGTTTTATTTTAAATAAAGAAATCAGGTAATAAACAAAAGAAAATAAATAATGTGAGTAGCATAGCAGTATAATAGGCAAATAATAGCTAACGGCAAAAAAAGCTCATCTTTCTGATGTTTCACCCCTTCAAAGCCAAGTGACTGTTCTCAGACTGCTCCTCGTCCGGTTTTACTAACCAAAAATTAACGGTAATTTGTTAATTGATATCATAAAAGGAGGTGGAACTTTGTTAGTAAGACTGGTCTATGCTTACAACTCACATTAATCGAATATTTGCTCGCACTAACTGAAAAATGGTATCAATTTTATAAGTCGCACTAATCGAAATAGCATTATTTGAATTCGCACTAATCGAGGCCTACCTGTATTTATATGTACTTATTGCATATACATATGCAATATATATATTAATGGAAGCTTATTTATTAACAGAATGCTTAATAATTTTATTCTAGTCTGTTTTTTGATCAACTCAATCTTCAAACAACAACAGTTTAAAATCTTTTATTTTTCAATGAGTAAATGCATTTTGAGTTGAAGATCTAAATTGCCTTCACTCTCCCTCAGTATATTTGACTAAAATTAAAATACAGTAAAACCTCGATTTTACGGACACCATCTCAAAAAATAAAATAAATAATATTAATACAATATTTGCTAAACACCATTCCAAAAAATAAAATAAATAATATTAATACAATATTTGCATAAACTGTCCATAGTATAGCTACATCCAGCGTTTCTTATCTGCACTGGTGCGTGTAAAATAAAGCTAAAAAATAAAATAAATAATAATAATACAATATTTGCATAAACTGTCTACACTCATTTATTGCATAATGCATCATTTTTATTTTACCTACATGTAACATACTTGTACATGTATGTAGGTAATTTAATTTAATTTAAAAATACTCTATGTAAATGACAGGTAATTTAATTAATTTAAAATACTCTATGTAAAATAATACAGTTTTTAGGCAAATTTTGTTTAAAATACTCTATATAAATTAATACACTTTGGCATAAGTCACATTTAATTATACAGCTATGTTGAAAATGCTAATTATAAAAAAATGTTACTTCGATTTTACGGAATTTTTATAAAAAATGTTACTTCGATTTTACGGACTAGTCAGATCGGAAGAGCGGTTCAGCAGGTGATTTTACAGACTAGTTTTGCCCCCTATAATCCGTAAAATAGAGGTTTACGGACTTTCCGATTTTACGGACTAGTCTTGCCCCCTATAGTACGTAAAATCCCATAAAATCGAGGTTTTACTATATTTACAATTACCTAAAAACTTTTCCATAATATTTTGCAATTATTTCATCTTACTTTAACAATTCTTACAATTCTTTTCTGTATTGATTTACATAATATTTGGTATTTCTTTTGCAAGCTATCATTACATCATTTTAATATGTTTATTTTCGTATATTGCATACAAAGGCAACATTGTATTACAAAGAAAAATATTTTCTAGACGCATGTTTATGTAATATATACAAATAGATATGTGATCTTCTCTTGCATTATTATAAAAGTATGAGCATATACATTCTTCTGAGGCATAATAGAAACTCTTGTCTTTACATACTTTATGATGAAAGCCATGAAGAAAAAGTTTTATAAGTGTGCTTCGATTTTAAGTCATTATTTTTTCAATTAGGATTATTATCCAGCTATGTTAAGTTGTAATTCTGATTTGATGTGTTAATCTAATGATATGTTTTGTAACTTAATTCTGATTATTAAATTTGTTTAATTTAGCTTGTCTGTGCATTCTGTATTTGTTTAGAATTGCCTCATTTATTAGGTTGCTGTTTTGTCTTCAGTAAAGATGAGGATGGAGGTAATTTTATGACAAAGTAAATGAGGTATTGATATGTATTCCTAAAGACCTCTTGATGAAAATTGTTTTAATCTTATCCAGGTCCTTAAAGTTCTGTAGGGATAGATTTGGGATGACAACATCTTTGGCATATGTTGGTATGGGTTCTATTTTTATCCTGTAGATTTTTTGACAGGTTTCTATTG
Source organism: Olivierus martensii (assembly GCA_000484575.1). Classification (NCBI taxonomy): domain Eukaryota; kingdom Metazoa; phylum Arthropoda; class Arachnida; order Scorpiones; family Buthidae; genus Olivierus; species Olivierus martensii. The sequence goes on from AYEL01018596.1 coordinate 2,296, forward strand.
ATGTTCATTGTAGATTTGGGATGGTGAAGATTGCTATGTTAGTTTTGTATTTGAGTGTATTAACATGGTGAGTGAATGATAGCTTGGTTGTTAACATGACTCCTAGATAAGCATATTAGTTTGATGTCATTAAAGGTTAAGATATCATTTTTACTTAATTTCCCTCTTCTAAATTTGTTGACCTCAGTCTTTTTCTCATTCACCTTCATCATATTGATTGTACAGAATTTGTTTAGTTTGTTAAGAGTTTCTTGTAGGTCAGGGAGTGACGTTGAATCTAGAGCTAAGTTGTCTGCGTACGTAAGTGTCTTCATGTTATTTGTCCTGACTTCGTTAGGAAGATCTATATAGAGTAAAAACAGTAGGGGCTTAGAAAGTCTCTTTGAGCCACTCCTTTATTCTGGGAAATTTTACACACAGTTTTAAGACCATCACTAATATTTATAATGTTTTCTCTCACAATACCTGAAATTATATTGTATATATATCCGTTGATACCATATACTTCTCTCATTCTTATTTTATAGAATTTTCCTAGAGATTGAGTTGAATTCCTTATTAAAATCTATAGATGCACAAGTTTTCCCTTATGTTTGGTTCAAATTTTCTTTAATATCATCTGTGAGGTGTTTTATTGCATGACATGTTGATTTACCTTGTCTGAATCCAAATTGTTCAGCTGGGAGCATACTATCTGAATGATCTCTTAATAATCAATATATCAGAGAGGACAATATTTTTTTATTGGCACAAGAGGAGAGAGATTCCCCTAAAGTTATTTAGATCTTCTATTTCACCCTTTCCCTTATAGAGGAGTTTTAGTATTGCTTCCCTCCATTCAGGCATTATGCCATATCTTAGACAAAGGTTGAATATTTCAAGTAGGACTATATTTCATTGGTGATATTGTCTTGCCAAGGTGCTTTATGATTTTTTAGGAATTTCATAGTTCGAATTCTGTGAAGTTCTGGTATTGCCATGGTTCAGAATTTACCAAGTCAGAATGTGAGTCTATCTCATTTACAGGCTTAGTAGTTGCTTGAATTGGTTTTCCAGTGCAAGGCCATCAAAGATGGGGATATAGTTTTGTTTGCATCTTGGGAATAGTATCCAAAGTCTTTTATTAATATTTTCTGTAGTCTGGTTTTTACTAAATCCCTGAGTTTGTGCAGTTTTTCGTTTTGGTGTATGACAGGCTGTAATGAGGTGATTGGAAAAGATGTCCACAGCTTTTGATATTTCATTTTTATCTAAATGTCATTGAGTATATTTTTTAGGTATGTGGTGTCTATATTTTCGATTGATATAGCCCTTGGTGGTTTTGGTTTTATCTGATTTGGCTTATTTATAATCCCATTTGTAGGGAATTTCAATTCTTTGGAGATTCCAAGTTTTTTTTTGATAAGGTTTTGTCATATTTCTATTCTTGATTTGAAGATGGAGGGTGCTCTTTGAAATACAAAGTCTATACACTACCTCCTCTGTGGTCAAAATAAGTGAGATCGGCTTGAATCCATTAAGGGCATAAGGTTTTTTCCAATAATTCCAAAAACTTAAGGTTTATGGCTATGACTCCCTACTTCCTAAAAAATGTTTACAGGTATGAGATTATTGGAGAATATTTAAAATTCTTTTTCATATTAGGATAATATGAAAAAGAATTCATGTTTAATTTTTTCATATTCCTGCAAATATGGAAGCATGAAAATACCAGTATGCCCAAGAGTGTTGGTATACGTGAAGACTCACAAAGACCTGCTGACAGTAAGACCAATAGTGGAAAAAAGAACAGCACCCATATATAACTTGGAAAAGCATTAGCCAAATGGTGCATGACACTATTAGGAGAGACAAACACATCGTCCACTCATAACTACGAATGTCTCGGCAAGAATACGTAATATTAATTGGGACCAGGATAACATATTTGCGACATATGACTTCGACAACTTGTACCCCATTCTTATATCTTCAACCTACATACTTAGCCTTCTATAATTTTATGTTAGAGAACTTAGCTGATGTCCATGAATGTGCACCAATGTTAAGAGAAATAGCCCATACCATATGCTATAGCTCCTACTTTAAATTTAGGGAAAAGATCTACGAACAGATTAGGAGCTTACCTATAGGAAGCCCTATTGCAGGAGCACTAACGGAGATAGTATTAAGGAATATAGAAAACGAGAGAATATACAGGTTCCAACCTGCCTTAAAATTTTATACAAGGTTCGTTGGTGATATTTTGACAATATGGAGTGATCCAACACGAATACAAGATTTTGCTGAAGAGTTTACCATAGGGGCATATGGTTTAAAATTAAGAACTGAAGAGATTGATCAACGTAATATACACTACCTAGATATTAGAATAACAGCTAATGATGGGCAATTAAGAACATCAGTCTCTAGGAAACTGACCTATAAACCTGTATTAATACCTAGATGGTCATGTGATCCTATAACATACAAAAAAGCTGCGTTCAGATACTTTTTTAGGAAGGCCTCTTATATATTACAGAGGAGGAGGATCTAGATAAAGAAATAAATTACATTGTAAAAACTGGAAGGCAGCATAGATACACTAAGTCATTCGTTTTGGGCATATATAATGGAATAAGGAAGAGCCTCTCATCAAGAGCTAGTAATACCTTACAAACAACAGAACAGTCAACGGGGTCTGACCAAAAGCGAAACTACCTACCCGTACTACACAATTTAGGAGGATATAGTTTTATAAACAGGTTGGCAAAGAATGAAAATAAGAAAATAACAAAGTTGAGAGCTCCCACAATATTTAATATCTTGAGGAAGGAAAAGGACTCTCGGAGAGAAGATGAAAGGACAGGAATATACAGAATCCTCGTAAAAAGTGAAAGAACACAACAAGAAGCAGCATACATAGGGGTGACAACTTGAACCCTAGTCCAAAGGATAGAGGAACATAAGAGAGATGTATCCAATGGTATAATGAGCACAGCTTTGGCTATTGAGCAGGGATTTCCAAACTTTTCACCATGAGGGCCACATTCTTCAGCATTGTTCAGCGGCCGTAGCAAAAAAAAAAAAAAAAAAAAAAAAAAAAAAAAAAAAAAAAAAAAAAAAAAAAAAAAAAAAAAAAAAAAAAAAAAAAACTCTAGAACTAGATATATGACTCTTATTGAAAGCAAATAAACCAATATAATAACGAAGCAGATATAAGGAAATAAAAAAAGTTACATCCATTTGGATATAACTTTTTTTAATTTTGTTTTGAATTCTTTTAATTTTTTCTTTGTTAGTCCATTTTAACTGATCTTTTACAGTCAGGAAGATCGTAACTTGGATTACAGTTACTTTCTGCTATTTGGGAATATATTTTGAACACAATTTTAATTAATGCATTTGAAATCTATCAACACCCTGTGTTTTTTTGCAGATTCTTACTGAAAAATTAGTCCAATTGGTGGGCCGGATAAAATCATATCACGGGCCGCATCTGGCCGGGGGCCGTAGAGCTATAGAGGCTTACAGAACAGACCTACAAATAAAATGGGACGAGGCAAGAATAGTAAGACTGATTAAGTCACAGACATACACAGCGGAGGCCCTGGAAATAATGAAAAGACAGAATGAGGAAAAACTGTTGAATGATAAAAAAAACAGAGCTACCTGCAGCATGGAGATATGCCATGGAAACTATGAGGCATTAAGGAGTAAGAAGCTAGCTGGAATGAACCCTATGTAATCTATTGGCATAGTCATCTGTATTATTATTTTGTATTTTATTTTCTTTTAATTTGTTTTGATTTTATGTAGTTTATATAACCAATTCCCATAGAGGCAGTAACCATAGTAATGTTTTTTGTTTTGTTTTTGTGTTTTTAATTTTAAATTAAATTTATTGTTGGAACTCTGTAAAATGCTGTTAGACATTTGAAAATTAAGTTTGAATGTAGAACCTGACGACAGTACACTATACCAAAAACGTTAGTTTGTAGATAAAAAATTTTCTCAACTGTGATTAGTGCTTGTGATTGATTAGCTTAGTTGAAGAGTTTAAGCAGGTAATTGGAATATGACTCATCAATCATTGTGTGGGGTCCGCGGAGCGACTGTGGCGTCAGGATATTTATAGCCAAAAACGCGGATATGTGGCGCTTTCATGGGTAAGGATGGAGAGGAGAAATATCTCCAGTGATGCAATGACTGACAACGATACGGTTGAAAACAAACCTGGATCTTTATTGAGAGAGAGATCCCTTTACAAATGTTGCTGACCCAAACACAGGGAACAGCACATTGTAAAATAGTTGGAGGATAAATACCTTTTATGATTATTTAATAAAGTTCTTAGAGTTCTAGTTGTCGAAATGTTCTTTGAATACACAAGTTGATTTTTCTTCGGAACAGTTCTTTTAGTTCCTACTTTACTTCCAACTTCTTCGATGTACATACACACAAAAATACAACATATGATTTTCGATGGATCCTCAGACCGCTTTCGGAACACCTTTTTCTTAAGACACCTTCTCTCGGACTCTCCACTCACTCTCTCCCTTGGACTTTCTCTTCTTACCTATTTTTTCTTTCTCCTTCCCACGTACTTTGTTTTTACAAAGTTAACCTTTCGTTTACATTATCTCATTCCTGGCGATACCTGCCTGCAATTTGATCTCGCATTGTCGCCATAATATCTCGTGTTTCGTCGAGACTTCTGTTTTTGTATATAAAATTCTGCTGATAATCGAGACACATTAATCGATTGTTTATCGTTAAATTAACATCTCCGTGAGGATGTTTATATATTATTTTACAAAACTATTTCTTTTATTTATAATTATATTAAATTTTTCCTTTTTTTTTTGTATTATTTATTGGGAGAAGTTTCCGTAGCGAATGAGAAACTTCATCCATCTACACTTCACATTCCTTTTCTTTTCTTTTTAACTTATCTATTCATACAATTAATAGTTCATCATAGAGAAAATGCGCACTATACAATTATATAGTCGCGATTTTCACAATTGAATTCGTCTTTGAAAGTTCTTTAGTTGAAAAGACTATAATAGAACCATGAGTAGAACAGGATACAGGAAACAAAGAGTTAGTAGGCTGTACATAAAGCTTAGCTCTGAGTATGATCATGAGTAGAACACACCATATTTCTCTCACCATGAATCCAACCAACTTCGCTAAAATGGATCAGGGGCTGGATCAAAAGAAGTAGAGGGCCGCGGGCCGGATCCAGCCTGCGGGTTGCCATTATGTGTTCTAAAGACTATGAGGAACTCCTTCCAATATTATGTTCTACTATACTTGGGTGCTGGTGGAAGACATTTTCAGCACATCATTGATTAGTTTTTTACTTGTTCATTAGACTCTGTGTTTTCAATTTATTGATTTGGGATATTATGTTTTGGTATTGGTTTGTTATTTAAATGTCAGAAATAAGTTTGTCAATTTTTTGCATGTAAAAATATTTTCATTTCATTTTTGAGTGAACTATTCATCCAATTTTGAAATGAAAATTTTTTAAAAGTATTCAGAATCAAACAAGTTTTTAATTTGAAATTTTTCCTTATCTGTTATAGTTTGAGATAGGATTTGCAACTGTTCTTATTTGCATAATCAGCTTATTTGAAGGTCACCATCAGATAGCCCATTCATCACTTTCTATTTGTTAGTATTAACAGATTTTTGAAATCTATGATAGTTATCAAGTTATTTGAAAAGGTAGAGATTTTTCTTTCACCCTGTATAGGATGTGTTTGTTTGTGTGTGTGTACAAAACATTCTGAAAGAGATATACATTTAAGTGTGTGAGGAATGACATTATGAGAATATGGCTTTGAGTAGGAGATGATGAGTAACTATGCATGGATATAATCCTATAATAATAATGATAAACCATTTTACGAATTAACCAAATTATACAAGCCAAACTTCCCCTGGCAGATAAAGTTTAAATTATATTTTTTACAACGATTATTATTTTTGAATCAATGCTATTCAACAGATGGTGGCACCATAGCATTGATTCAAAAGTAATAATCGTCGTAAAAAATATAATTTAAACTTTATCCACCAGGGGAAGTTTGGCTTGTATAATTTGGTTAATATGCATAGATATGTTGTTGAATGAATGTACACAATCCAATGTCTTTTGTGGCAAGGAAGATTTCCTTCCCAGAAAAGACATGGATTCAAATAGGGAACTAAACCATTATGTGAGTTAAAGTTCAAGTTAGTTTTAAAATTATTAAAAAACTTTACCACAACTGCTAATGCATGATCAGAACAAATATTCTTCAAAAGATGTGCTAAATGAACCATTAATCCTTGTCCATCAGAATTTTGAATCCCCAAATGGGGAGAAATAATTGAAGTTACTGAATCCAGAATGATGAGTTTAAGACTTTGATATAAAACATGAACCTGTGAATAAAAATAAAAATTGATTATGATGATTTTAGAACTCATATAAAATATACAAAAATTTTTTTAAATGAATTCTTTTTAAGAGAAATATACAACAAATTAAAAGAAAAGCTATCAAATATTTTATCATCATATTTAGTTTTGGAAAATTTTCTATTTGAGCAATGCCTGATAGAGTTATAGAAATTAATGCCAATTAAACCACGCCAAAGCAGAAAGAAAAATTATTTTTAATTCGCGAAAAGTGCAAATTGCATGATATATTGACCATTAGGGATGAACAGCATTGGAAAAACTGGCAATAAAGATGTTTAAAAAAAATTTGCATCAATTTCATAAGTGTTGTTGTTTATAATTTGAAAATTTATATCTGTTGTGATTCTTCTCTCACTTAAAAAAGTAAGAGAAGAATCTGTAGTTCAGAAGCAAAGAAACAAAATGGATTATTTTAAACCACCAGGTCTTTAATTTCAAGAAAACATAGTAGAAAATTTTAAAAGATTTAAAAAATGATTTGAATTATATATCCAAGCAACATCAGATACCTGGATATGAGATTTCACCCCCATTTTCTTTCCCTATTTCTCAAATTTATCTACTGAGAGTCAACTTACATGAAAATGTCTTTTATAAACAGAGAGAGATTTGAGATTTGGCCCAACTACGTGGCTGCCCCAATTAACCAGTGTCCCAATTAAGTGGAATCCACTGTATATATGAAATGTATGTATGACAATATTAGAATAATGGAAATTCTCAGTCCTAACTGCTGGGAATATAAACTTCAAATTTGGCAGAGAGCTAGCATTTAGGTCACATCCAAAGAAAAATCCTATATATATTTATACATACATACATACATACAGATATCACTTCTATAACATGGTAGATAGGTTCCTAAAAAAAACAGTGTTGTGTGAAACTGTTATATAAGACCTGGAGCAATATAAAAAGGAGAGAGATGTTCCAAAACTAATTAAAAACAAATAATTTTCTTTAATTTCACATAAGAACCTTAATTTTTATTAAGATTATTATTAACATAAAGAAAACAAAGAAAGAGAGAGAGAGATTTGAGATTTGGCCCAACTACGTGGCTGCCCCAATTAACCAGTGTCCCAATTAAGTGGAATCCACTGTATATATGAAATGTATGTATGACAATATTAGAATAATGGAAATTCTCAGTCCTAACTGCTGGGAATATAAACTTCAAATTTGGCAGAGAGCTAGCATTTAGGTCACATCCAAAGAAAAATCCTATATATATTTATACATACATACATACATACAGATATCACTTCTATAACATAGTAGATAGGTTCCTAAAAAAAACAGTGTTGTGTGAAACTGTTATATAAGACCTGGAGCAATATAAAAAGGAGAGTTATGTTCCAAAACTAATTAAAAACAAATAATTTTCTTTAATTTCACATAAGAACCTTAATTTTTATTAAGATTATTATTAACATAAAGAAAACAAAGAAAGAAAAAGTATATACATAAGATCTTAAAATAAATAAAAAATATATGTAAAACAAAAGAAAACAAAAAAAGTATACTGCCTATATAACATTCATATAATAATTATACCTTCCTTACCACTGTTTCATTGAAACAAGAACTTTTTTCTTTAAAATATCAACTTCACTTTCTGAACTTTTCTTATGCATTTAAAGTTTGTATATCTTCTGCTCTCTTTACAAAATCTGCAATCTAACCTACTACAAAACAGTTGTTCCTTAATATATACCGAAAAACGTTATATTCATTTCACATTCCTCTAATGAAAAACAAAAACTTATTTTTTATCCAAGAACTGAATACAGTCAATTCTCATTATTTGCGAATATTGAATTAGCGAATACTGAACCATTATGCCTACGGGAAATATAGAGTTAGGTTCCTGTGAACCTTTCGTCCCAATATTTTCATCCTTGGTTTATGTGTGTTTTTCTGTTTAAAGATACTTTATTTAATGGTCCCAATATTTTTGCAAAGTCGCGGATTAGAACGAATGCAATACTATCTACTTATCAGCTAAACCTAACGGCTAGCGACTCTGCAAATTCCAGAGTTCTGCCTGAGCTCAGGTCTTTAACTAAGTTCTAACTTAAACTAATTAGCTACAAACGTATGTAGTAAATGAAATCTTATTTTTGATGGATAGTTGTTTGATGTGACAACTGACATATTGTCTTTCTGAACTGCATTGAAAGACTGCGCCAGCCTTGTCTGTGTCGATTTTTGCCTCAGATCTGAAATCTTGGCCTAAGGAGCAAATGCGCAGGAAGTAAGGCACTTAAATTTGAGGCTTTGTTCAAGCATAGGGTCGCATTATTCTATGTAGACCTGAGGATGACATAAACAGGCTTTTGGCTTTCCTGCAGTCTTGCTGTCTGTAGAGTGAGCAAGGATAGATAATGGAACTTTCCCAGCAAACTGATTCAAAGACTACATTTGGTTACAAAACTTCTTTTATTAGAGAGAGAGAGAGAGAGTTTGGTAGTAGTATTTTCGCTGCTCAGCAGGAATCCGAGAATAAGTGCAAAAGCTCCGCAAAAATCAATTTTGTGGTTACAAATAAATTTTCGTGAATAGTCGAATATGCGAATACTGAATCTGCAAATAACGAGAATTGACTGTATTTGGAACACAAAATACTCAATTGTTATCAATTAACTCAATTTCAAATCAAAATTGAAAATAGACTGCATATTGTCTCTTTCATGACAAACTAGCAAAACTGATTTATGACTAATTTAATTTAATGAAAATGTTGTGTGTTGTAAGAGAGTAACTGCAATTTTCTAAATGTGTTAAATAAAAACCATGTTGTAGAAGTGTCACGTTATATAAGGGTTTCTGCAATTTTCAAATCAAGTTAGAGTAAAACTGTATTATAGGAGGTATATCTATATATATAAAATAATCTGAAAAATTGATTATTTTAGCTATTTCATACTAATTTCCTAAATGATATATTTCATTTCATTTTCAAAATTATAAAGCCATTTGTAATTGATAGAATTTTTTCAATACAAAATTTTCATTTCTAATTTAGAAATATGCATGCTTTATTGAATTTCAATACCATTTATTAAAATACTTTAAAGTTTAGTAATTTTTAAATATTTCACAAGAAATAGTTGTGCGAGTTTTTCTCTGAAGTGTGCAGAACCAATGGATAAAACTGAGAGGCATTAAGCCTTATTGCATAAACAGCACATTGCATAGGGAAGGGTGATGAGGCTGATATGAACAATGCAGACAGAGACCACGATCAAAATATAACCATAGCTTCCTTTGTTAGTGAGAGATTTCTATTTATAAATGTATCCCAACAATAGACTGGAGAGATGATGATACTAAAAATTTCTTCTAATTAGATATTCAATTATAAATCCTTCAGTCTTGGGATGGAATGAGTTCTTCACTATTTAATAATTGGAGAAGTCTTTTCACTGTCTGTTGAATAAAGAAAAAACTGAAGAATATTCATGACCAAACTTTCTTGACAGCAGATGTAGTGCAAGATCCAATTCTTCTTTTTCTATTAGAGATCTGGAAAGGGAACAAAAACTGCACTAGCTGTTCTGCTTTGGTCCACCTCTGGGGTCTTATCCCTTTTGGGTTCTTGACCACTGCACAACTCCAAAACAAGTTCTTTAATCCTAAGCATCAGGTAGAAAATTGACCACTCCCTTCATTCTTTTTTTGGGGAAAAACAAGATATTTGTTTTAATTGTCTTTCAATTGTCGACTTCTCATTAATTTCATATGATATCTGCATGTATTATTTTGTTATACAGACACATTAAATCTTTAAACTGCTTCTACTTAAATTCAAATAAAAATACTATACATAAAGCATATTTTGAAGTATAGCTTATTTTATTAACTTCTAACGTTTACAACATGTAGTCATCATCAGGTTTGTGATGTTCCCGAGGATGATATTAAACAAGCTTAAGGCCTACCTGCGGTCTGTGGAATGAGCCAGATGGGTAATGAGACTTTTAACACCTCGACACAGATTAATATTTAATTAATTGATTATAATTTCTTACAAGTTTGTTTTGAAATATTTGATGTATTCTTCTCTGTTGCTCACTGCACAACTCCAAAACAAGTTCTTTAATCCTATGCATCAGGTAGAAAATTGACCACTCCCTTCATTCTTTTTTTGGGGAAAAACAAGATATTTGTTTTAATTGTCTTTCAATTGTCGACTTCTCATTAATTTCATATGATATCTGCATGTATTATTTTGTTATACAGACACATTAAATCTTTAAACTGCTTCTACTTAAATTCAAATAAAAATACTATACATAAAGCATATTTTGAAGTATAGCTTATTTTATTAACTTCTAATAAAACAAAACCACGTGCGTTCAAGTTTGTAAAATTAAATTTTATTGGTCGACCACACTTTTAAAATCCCAGAATTCATAGCGACAAAACATTAGCGTCATCTGCTGTTATTTTATCTCACTTATGGTGTTCATGTAGTCCAGAGTACCGAATCACCGCGTTATCGTGTTAAGCTAACATGGTGAGTTCGAAGTGAGACGTGATGAGTGAAACTCGAGAGTAAGGCCTCAGATGGAGGATAAACACATCCGACAATGGTGTATTCTTTTAAAGTGTCACTCCTGGTTGAATTATGATGAGGAGTGGAACAACACTTTACAGCAGGCACGAATTCCATGTCTCCACAGGTTAAATAATGAAACAGAATGTTATAATCAAACTTTAAAAATTTAAACAATAAAAGAACAATAGTATCGATATGTTGTTATGGTTAGAGGGTTAAACTTAAGCTTAGAATGGTAAAACTAATAATAAACCAAATAAAAAATTATAAAAAAATAATAAAAATAAAAATGATAACTACATTTTAAATTAATTCTTGATTGAATTAATTTAAAATGTAATTATCAATGATTTTGAATTAATTTAAAATTAGTTTAAATTAATTCAAAATCATTAAAATCCGTTAGATTCAAGGGATTAATTAAGGCAGATTAATCAAGGTTATTTGGATGATAATTACATATATAAATACATAAATAGATTTAAAAGTTTAAGAAACTATTACATCATATAAATTATGTATCCTTAATCCGGCTTAGTGTCAACATCAAAACTGATGTTTTACATAACAAAAAATATAATGCTATCTGAAAGCAGACATCGCCTTTTTATTTATAGCATATAACCACACTGAGGAAAGTTGTTGTGTCAGCCTTTCATTTAGTATAGTCTCTACTTTCTGCCAGGTAATAATTTCTAAGACCTCTATAGTCAGAGCTGGTTAGGGGTATTTAATGATCTAATCATTTTTGATAGTTTCCAGTTTATTTGTAAATCATTAGCATATGCTTCGACTGACAGCGCAGTTGAGTGTCTTTCATTGGATATGTCACATATGTGCTCATTCAATCTTTGAGCAAGCATTCATTTCAAGTCTTTGGCTTAACTGCTATTTCTAAATTTCTAACTTATCTAAGATTCAAGCATCACTAGCAGTCTTTAAATTTTAATTTAGATAATATAATTTAATATTAAAGACTGCTAGTGGTGCTTGAATCTTGGATAAGCGTTCATTTCTTTATTCCTATATATGCCGCTTTTTGATTGGTGCTAGCATTCTCCACTGGTATTTTATAGACTCCCCACTTCTGTGTCTTTTAATGAATCCTTATCATTTCTTAACAGACTAAAAATTACTGGTTTTTTTAATCACTATCTTTTTGTTGTGTGTTTTAATATCATGAACAGGGTAACAAATTTTTTTAAGTTGTATGTATGTTTGAAGTTGTGGATCCACTACTTCCTGTTGGGTCTCGTGTGTACTGCATAGTTTTGATCTCACGGAG
>AYEL01018754.1:0-56963 GCA_000484575.1 Olivierus martensii
GTTAACGTATGGGCAATACGTTAACTATAGTTCGATTAGAACAAATTAACGAATCTAAATGCCTGATGATGGTGTATTTATACTCAAAATGTTAGCTTTTAACGATAGTAAATAAACTTATTTGAAAGTCTAACTGCATTTAGTGCTGTTTTTTGATATTTTAAAGTGAAGTTTAAGCAGTTTAAGTGAATTGAATTTGTTTATTTTGTCTGGATTTAGCTGACAAACCCTGTATATAGGTGGTTCCCATCTTTATGAATTAACTCATTACCAATGCAAGCTCATTAAGTAAGAACTCATAAACCAAGAATTAATTTCCCATAGAAATAATGTTAAAACCAGGAGTTCTGTTCTCAGCAAAGCAATTTCATCATAATAAAATTAAGTCAGTCAACAAAATACTGTAAAGATGCAACTACAGTAATCCACTAGCTTCAGCCACTTTTGCTTCAAAAGTTTTCCTAAAAAATTATCTTTTGACTTCTGCAAAATCTGAGTTACATTAAAATCCTTTCATCCCAATTATTCATGTAGTTCAAGGAATACCTGTATCTGTATTTTGTATCAAAGTACATGATTATAAACTTAATTCTAGATTAATAAGCAAATAATAAATAAATTCTGTTTTAAAACAATGTTAATTAACATTTGAATTAAATGGCTTGAATAAGCTTGAAATAAGTTTTATGGGTTTATATTTTGAATTAGTTGTAATGAAATTTTAAAATAATTGATAATTAGATATTAAATTTTTCCTTTCATAATAAAATAAAAATACTGAAAGTTATACATAATATATTAATTAAAATCTTATTTACATAATATTAGATAACTTACTTCAATATTACCAGATCCATCATCAGGCATAAAACCACAAGCTTTACCAAGATTTTTAGCTAGTAAGCGACGTTTTTCTCGATGTAATGCTGATACATTAAAATCGGGTTCAGTTATTGATGCTAAATAATAAATTACAGTTTAATTAATATATATATTTTTATAAAATTTACAACTTCTTGGTATAAAATGCAATATTAACACTAAATTCAGTAATTTGGTGCAAAACAATTTGTATGATTCATTAATATATAAGTAACAATTAAGTTCCTGTTAGCTTATTATTTAATATTAGATATTGATTTTAATTTCATTAGAAAAGGAATTTGAAATAATTTTATGCTATCTAACACTAACACTAGATAAACCTAAATTCTCAAGCCAAATTTAACCCTTGAAACTATGAGATAATAATTTAATGATTGGAAATAATTTGAACTAATGTTAGCGCCATCTCGTAATTAGGATTATTATTATTTTCACCAAAACAATGAGTGGCGTCATCTATTAATTAATAATTGAACTAGAATTTTTAACTAATTTATCTGAAGAAAAAATCTGCCTCGGCCCGAGATCGAACTGGGGACCTTTGGGCTAACGTCCCAACGTCATAACCGCTAGACCACCGAGGCCAACAAGCAGATTGATTCTTCAGACAGTTATATTAAATTAATATAACTATTTTCTTCAGATAAATTAGTTAAAAATTCTAGTTCAATTATTAATTAATAGATGACGCCACTCATTGTTTCGGTGAAAATAATAATAATTCTAATTACGAGATGGCGCTAACATTAGTTCAAATTATTTCCAATCATTAAATTATTCCGTTATAGTTTCAAGGGTTAAATTTGGCTTGAGAATTTAGGTTTATTTACTAACACTAGATTTTACAATTGTTAGATATTGTTAGATAAATGCTAATTGGAATTACTGATGTTAACTACCAAATTAACATTTAACTAAATAATGTAATGTATATAATCTTCCACTTATAAAATAACTGTATACATAAAAAGATAAGGCTCAATGGCTTTATGATATTGAATTGGGTGTAAGTGTGCCTTAATTTGTTGCTATGACGTCCCAGAAGTGGTAAAGGTAGTTTGCACGTATCTATCGATGGATTTGTCAATACTGTTTATGAATATTGCATCATACTCATGCAATATAGCTTGATCTACTATGATACTATATTCAGCTTACTTAGCTAAATCGTCAGAGCAATGTGTTTGCAGTCTTTGTAACAAATAGTAGAATGTGGATACTTTGTACCTAGAAGGGTCAAACAACCACCTGAGAATAAAGGCTGGTGAATAAGTCTTTTTTCTATATACAGATGTAGATAATTTTCTACAACTATAATAATGTTGATATCTAAAAAATGGATGTTAGTATTCAATTGTTGTTCTAATTTAACATCCAAGCCTAGTGCATCATCCTTATAATATTCCAAGATCATAATTTAATAACCTGCTCTAACTCAATGATAAACTTATTTAGAAATAAGTACAAATGCAGTTGAGACAATGGCGTGTAGAATAACTTTAATCACTAGCAAACGTTTTCGGTACTTTGTACCCTCTTCAGGCTCAGAAATCTAGTATAGAGTAACTTTAATCACTAGCAAACGTTTTCGGTACTTTGTACCCTCTTCAGGCTCAGAAATCTAACAGAATCCTTGAACTCTAACAGCTTATTTTTGAAGTTTCCAGAGTTCTAAGAAGCAATAATTTAAATACTTAATTTATATATAAATTATTTTATATAAATAATTTATATATAAAAGTTATTTAAATTATTGCTTCTTAGAACTCTGGAAACTTCAAAAATAAGCTGTTAGAGTTCAAGGATTCTGTTAGATTTCTGAGCCTGAAGAGGGTACAAAGTACCGAAAACGTTTGCTAGTGATTAAAGTTACTCTATACGCCATTGTCACAACTGCATTTGTGCTTATTTCTTAATAAGTTTATTCCAAGATGACCCTACATCTTTGGTGTCACTGCATACAATAAAAAAATCATTGACATATCTTTTTAGGAATCTGAGATTAGTATATAGCATAGAAAATACTTATTGTTCTCACCATCTTACAACTAGCTCAGCCAAAGGTCCACCTATTGGGACACCTTTGGTTTGCCTATAGAATCAATTATCATATGTGAAGAATGAATTGTATGTTATTAGATGGGATAGATCATGTAGTATGGTTGCTGGTACATTTAAATCTCTTGTGTTTTCTAATAGGAAGCAATATAGGCATAAACATGCTGACTCAATTTGGATTGATGGGAACAGCAATACATAATCTGCAACTATTATAGCACCATTATCCTCTAGATCAGGGGTGTCCAACCTTTTGGCTTTTTGGGCCATATTTTAAGAAAAAAAATTGTCTCAGGCTGCACATAAAATATACTAATTCTAATGATAGTTATTAACCAAAAAAGTTAGTAAATAATATACAATATATGATATTCACCATGACAAATAAGCAAAAATGTTGTAGTATAATAATCTTTGACTTCTTTTATTCAGAAATTTTTTAAAAATCATTGAGCGGGTCAAAAAGTTTTAATCACTGAAATAAGAAATATTTTAAAAAATGGAAATAAAAAATGTATATAGGTATTTAAATAATAAAAACTTCATTACTTTTATACATATTTTTAGAACAAAAATGAAACAGATTTCTTTATTAGCAGGATATTTGATGTTATGGCAAATTTCAAAAAATAAGAAAAATATATACATAAAAATCTCTCAATGTTTTAAAGAAGTTTATGATTTTATAGTGGGGGGTTGGACAGCCCTACTCTAGATTGTAACTATTTAATTTTTAAATAAATTCTCAGGATGAAGCCACAACAAATGGATATGATTTTAACAATTGTGTACACCATATGGCTAGCATCTTTTCTAAAGGGATTAGTGGCAATAAGGTCTTGTCCCCCATAGGGCAGATGATATCAGTTGTTTGTGGGTCTTGATGTAGGCATAAAGTGGTAAGCAGGTAGGATTTGGTACACTGGACGTCACAGCAATAAATTAAGACACACTTACACCCAATTCAATATCATAAAACTATTGAACCGTTAGACAAGGCATTACTAAAAGATAATAAAGTTTTAGTTGTTTTACAGCAATATAATCAGTTGGCTGTATACTATGTTTCATACATTAAAGAACATTAAGCTACCAATACCACCACTCCAACGGGCTGGGGTATATATCATTCCATCTAAAACAATGATCTTGATAGGCAAGAAATTTACATTGGTAATAAGATCTTTAGACACCTGATTAAAGGAACATCAAAGCAGCATAAAAAAAGCAACCTTCAATACAGTGCTCGTCAAACACTTCTACCAGTATGATGTCACCATCGAGTGGAGTCAAGTGCGTGTCATCAAAGTGATAAGAAAAGCAGAAAATATCAGAATGGCTGAAGCCATTGTTATTGAGCAATATAATAAAAAGATCTATGTTATAAATGATAACCATCCTGTTAACATACTGCATCATTGGCTTATAAAGCCTCTGTACTTAACCAACCCCCATGTACTTGGTTTATTTTATTTATTTTAATTGTAATTTATTTGTTGCATCTAGTGCTCTTGTAACTAGATTATTATTAATGCCTTTTTTAACATTTATGTAGACTTAATAATTGTATTTAATTCTTTTGTTCTAAATATTTAAATTTGAATAGCATTCTGCATCTTATGTTCCAAAAACATTCTGATTTTAAATACTAAAGATAACATTTTGAAGTTGAAAGTACTTCTCCAGTAAATGATGATAAATTATTTTTCCACTTTGAACCTAGAGCTTATCTTTTTACATATAGAGTTATCATTTAACAATTGTAAAATTAGATAGCTGGTGATTAAAGCAAATAGGAACTTAAACAAGACACTGTAAAACTGGGCCTAAATGAATGAGTTACAGTATAAATATATAGAACATATAGATAGCAAAATAATATATTGATAAATATATTGCTTGAAATTTAAATTATAATGACACAATATTTATTCATGTATATTTTTGTTATTCATGTATATTATTCCTTTTTGTATTATTTTTGGTATCTTGAATTACAAGTAAAGTAATATATGAGAATATTTTTGTAAATCTAAATAAAAATATTACATTAACCTGAATATAATACAATTTAATAAATAAAACAACATTAAAAATAGGTATCATAACTACAGTGGACTTATGTTTTAATGAACTTCCAATTTACAAATTGATATGTTTTTACAAACTAATCCGCTGGTCCGGAAGATTATCCCATAAGACAAATGTTAATTTTATTTCCTATTTTATGAATTGAAAATGTACATTCTCTCTTTTATGAACTCGACTGTAACACTTTTCTTTATTATTTATCGTTATTTTCTTTCATTTATTATTTTTCTGCAGAAACCACAAGTCAGAAAATCGGTTCTCCCCATAATAAATGAATGAAAGTCACCAGGGAAATGAAACTGAAAACAGGATCATCCCTTTATTGCAAGGGAGCACCCCTGCAATAAAGTGGATGATCCCATTTTCCATTTCGTTTTTGATGTGAGATTTTGTCCTTCAAACAATGTCACATAAAAAGAAACAAGTTTGTTTACTGGTAGATGTCAAAAAACAGATTTTGAAGAAAGTTGATGAAACTGTCCTAATCAAGACAGAAATTGCAAAAAAAGTTTGGGATACTCTGTCTACAATTGTCAAAGCCAAGAAATAAAATCATTGATCACGATAATGATGGAACATCTTCCTGAAAGTATTTTCACAAAGCGAAGTATCCAGAGTTGGAGAAAGCATTGGTTGCTTGGTTCAGGAAAATGAGAGGCAACAATATACCCATTGATGGCAAACTACTCAAAGAACAAAATTCTGAAATCACTAATTATCATTTGGAAATATATACATAAAAAGTTGTGAGGAAGTTAACTCTGACCTGTCCTGTTTTATTTTATTATGCACTTTATTATTTATCGTTATTTTCTTATTATCACGTATTAATTTTTTAGTTTTTTTAAAATTAACTTACTTCTACCTTCATCATAGTTAGCAGTCACGTGATACAAAATTGGGAACCGTCCTCCGGAAGAGCTGTCCTGGGTAAGGATGTCATCATCTAATTTTACCACTGATCCGACATGAGAATGTAAGAATGATCCGTATCGATGTTTTATTCGGTATATAAATGAATTGTAAAGAGGATGACATGAATGAATAACTCTGTAAGCTAATCAATTTAAACTTGTTACATGTATTTATGTAAATGAAGCAACACGGGACTGTACATCACTCGGATATAAAAGCCGACGAAACCGATGATCAGAGAGGTGTTGTATCAACATAAGGTTGGCTAAGTGACATTAGAATTCTTGTAAAGATCAACGATTGTTGAAGTTTGTATCGGTGGTGGAGGTAGTAGAATTTAGGTAGTATTTAAGGTTCTTTCTTTTGTGAATAATTGATTGTTGATATTTGAATTTGGTTAAACAAGTTTTGTTGATTAATTTATTGTTGCTTTACTATAATTCTAAAAAAGCATTTATTAACACTTTTGTAAGTGTTTCAAGTCTAATAAATTTATATTTTTTATTATCTAACTTGTTTGAGAATTTTTCTTCAATTTATTAGCATAAGTTTTCTAATATCGTTGTTCGTTATAGTTCTAACACTTAATCAGTACTTTTAGTTGTAAATTCCACTTTCCGGTTTCGTTTCGTCAGTTAGACATTACATTGTTGTTAGATTGTTTTGTAGTTAATTATATTTAAGTTAGAATTAGTTTAAGACCCGAGCTCAGGCCGAACTCTGGATTGCAGAGTTGTTAGACTGGCAGGTTAATTTATAATTATTGTTATTGATTTTCATTAAAATTCGCGACTTTGCAAAGTTTCCAATATTAACCGATATTGCGCAAAAAATTCTGCTGCATTTCAGATCAACATATATGTCATAATCAAAATGAATGTCAAAAATAATCAAGAAACCAAATTACAAATGATCATTTTGATGATTGTCTGCAATTGGCCACTTCTTCATATCAACCTGACAATGAAAATATTGAGAGCTCTATACAATGCCAAATTTCACATTAACTTTTTTTTAATTAACCAGCATTTCTTGTAACTTAAGAGTCTGTAATAAATCTGTTGTTTTTTCTAACTTTGATTTTCTAAAATAGAAAAATAAATAAGAACTTTTAAGAAAGAACTTTAAGAACTTTAAAGCCATCCTGTTACACTCACAAAAATGCACACAAAAAACAGCTCTAAACAGGATAAATACTTAAGTTCGAAAGCGTTTCTGTTAATAATCAGTAGGTCAACTTCAGCTGTAATGAATATACAGAACAGAGAGAAGCCAACCCCTACAAAAATAAACAAATTTCAATATATTTGTTTTATTTGTCCAATTAAAATAATCAAAAGTGATAAATAAATTTTTAAATATACAAATAAAGTTTTTAGGGCTGGGAGAGTGGGTCTCCGAAGCTAGTGAATGCATTTAACTGTCTAATTGTATTTAATCAGATATCAGATTGAGGGAATGTGAACATGATCTTTATAAGAAAGTAGATCGCCAAATAACTTAGTATAGAAAAATAGCTCGCATAGTAAATAAGATTGAACATCCCTGCTATATATACTTCATCATTCTTAGTATCTCTGTTCTCTATAATTATTTCGTATACACCAGGTAAATTGATGGGGTTCCTTTTGCTTTTGTCATTTCTCACAATGTTAAATACAGTGTTGGTCCTTCTAAATGCTATCCACCTTCTGGCAGCTCGCTCTATCTTTTTCTTGTGCTTCAATAGGAAAGGATTTGCCTCCATGGTGTACGAAAACCCATTATTGTCATTTCTACCCTGTGTATTAGCAGTGCTACTTAAGCTCTTACTTTTCTTTTTCATCTTCCGCCACAATTGTTATGCTATTATGGTGGTACCCGTGTATTTCTGCTTGATGTAAGATCCATTCTAACTAATATAATAAATTATAATGATTCTGAAACAGTTAGTATGGCATGAATATAAAGAGTATAAAAATAAGGTGGTGCACTTGCAAAGGGGAACGTAACCTATGATCGGAATGAGACATTATTCCCGAGTATTGGGTACTGTTAGTATTAATATTAGTTTGTGCTGTGATAATTTCTAGGTGATTATGTTATGATGCATGATGTATTGGGATTCGATGAATGAACATTTTTTTGAATTTTGAATTCTAGAACTTTTGAAAATTTAGAATGTATATTCAAACACGTAACCATGTTTCAATATATTCTTTAGAATTTTAGTCTGTAAAGTTTACTGATGAGGGCTCGATAGAACCGAAAGTACTTAAATAAATTTTCTGTTTTTTGAAGAAGTTGTTGATTTATTACCTGCTTTAAGAGCTGGAAATATATATGTTGTTCTTAACTTTGAACATGGAAAAAACTATGAAATTGATTTACTCAGTACAATGCATTTATCACTTAGTGCATGGAATGATGCCTCTCAAGATACAATTGCTAACTCTTTTTGTCATGCTAAGATTCGTTAAAGATGATGTGGTTGCAGAAGAAATCTTGGATAGTGATCACAATATTGATGAAGCATTGTACAAGAACTTCATCACAGGGTTCTACAAGTGCCTAAGGACCTGACTTTTCAGGAGTTCTTGGATATAGATAAAAACATCATATGTATAGAAGAAATATCGGATGATGAGATAATTAAACAAGTTTTGAACCCAAATATAGAAGAACAATCCAATGATGATGAAGAATGTGAGACCATCCCAAGATCTACACTTAAAGACACAACCAAATTGCTGTCAAGTTTGCGTCGTTTTTTAAAGCAGACAATAACTCTGACATTCTTGCTTGCATTGACTGTATGGAAGCTTATGTTTATCAAAGTGTTACACTAAAGCACACAAAAATTAGCGACTTCTTTGGAACTTCTAGTAAATAAAGGCTAATGAAAAATTGTATTTTTCAATTTTTTAAGTGTTATTCCCATTTATAAACTTTCAATTTTATGAGCATTTTTGTGGTCCGTACCAGTTCATAGAAACGTGAGTCCACTATATATTTGTATTTATGAAATAAGTCTCATATTATAAAATGACATGTAGGTAATTCTCAGTTTATGAGTTTTTTCCAAATTTGAAGTATCAAAACAATAAAAATATGAACATTAATTACAATATATAAATTTTAAACATAAAAAGTCATTAAAATTCACATACAAAGCTATACATTACAGTTCAATTAGTTTTATACCAGTTTTACTTATAACTTTATATTCATTATTATTTAAAATGTATGCATATTCCAAAACTTAATTAAAACAATTTAATTTTATATTTTATTCTGCTTAATTTGTTTTCTTGTTATTCTTACACTCAAGATGAAATCTGTTCTGAAAATTCTCTATAATTCTTGATTAAAAACTTTTTGGTTATTATAAGTTTGTTAATTATTATCTAAAAAATTCTTTCAAATATTTAATAAATGAATAAAAATATCTACCAGCAATCTGTTCAGAAGTATATACTCTTCCAAGTCCTATTTGTTCTTCTGGTTCTTTCCATGACACAAAATATTGCTTAAAATTTGGTGGTTCTGCTCCAGCAATTACACGTGTTACAGAAACCCATTTGGGATATCCACGATAATCTAAATATTTCTAAAAAATGAAATTTTTTAAAATATTAATAATTAAATTTTGTATTAAATTAGCAATTATAATTAAATAATTTCTATAAAATATTTATTTAATCTTTTATTTTGCAAATATTAGATATTTTTTAATATTGATGCTAAATCCAGATAAATATGAACATAAATATGGCAAAACTTTATTTTCTCTATTTTTACTTCTTCATAAGCAAATGCTTAAAAGAAAAACATACTAATTGTAAACAATTTCAATTTGAATTTAGTTATGTTTTTACATCTTTATAATTCCCAGAGAAAATACAACAACTAGACTGAGTAAATTACATGGTTGTGTATACATGAATATGATAACTGACATATTTTGGATAATTGATATACTTTTGTGTAGTCATAAATTCCTACACACAGCACATGTTGCATAGCTTTTTTATTTAAAAATAAATTTAATAATTCTTTAAGATATTAAAGAGACATATATATAAATTAAAAATATTAGATTGGTCATTCAAAGATGCCTCCCTCTTGTTTTGATACAGTTGTGTAATCTCTCTGGCCATTTGTTTATTGCTTTATGCACATTCTCTAAAGGAAATTTTTTCCATTCTCAGAAAAGGGCTTTCTTAAAATCATTGACATTGCCATGGGGTTTTGTACATACCTTTAGCTCCAATTCTGACAATACACTTTGAAGTATCAAAATAATAAAAATATGAACATTAATTACAATATATAAATTTTAAACATAAAAAGGATTCAGATCTGGAGATGCAGCAAGCCATTCTTCATTGGAGATGATGTTGGAAATATACTGAGTTAGATACTTCTGAGTAACTTTGACCTTGTGTGATGGAGTAGTCTTGTTAGAAGGATCAATTGTTATGCTGAAAAGACATTGTTCAGATTGAGATTGGTGAAAAGAGTAGAGTTCAGTGGCTTTACAGTTAGTTCTAGAATTTCTTTCATGTAGTTCTTTCAATCAATTTCACTTCCTACACAGTACAAAGTGAAACTTTAGTTTTCCATGCTAATTGATCCCACACCATACCATCATTGAAGGATGACTTCTTGGTCCTGATACTTTTCCAAACCTCTGGAGGATCTCTTCTCTTGACTTAGAATAAATGCAGTTGTTTTGCTCATTAAAATTTTGCTCAACAGTGACGATTTTCTCATCAAAACATAATGTTTTTGTTACCATCACCATAAAATATGCTTCAATAATGCCAAATTCTTTTGATTCAATTCTTCTTTTGTTGAAAACTTAAAAAAAGCATGTCCCTCACTTTAAAGCTTTAAGTTTAAGATCTTGTTTTCAGGCCCTTCAAACTGTTGACCTTGACATGTTCATTTGCAGAACCAATTTCTTTTGATTGCAGCACGGATTTTGTCAAATATGTGCATGTATAGTATTAATGCCCTTTGGCATTCTTTTCAATTTTGGTTTACCAAATCTTTTTCTGTTACTAACACTATCTATCTCCATATACCTACTTATATCATCATAAACTATCCTTCTTCCAATTCCCATGTTTTTTAGCAAGTTAAAAATTTTGCATAGTCTCTTTCCTACTAAATGTAGCTGAAAAATTGCATTCTGACAAGATTGTTTTCATGACATTTTTGTTTTTTTGAAGATACTGGATAAATCTTTTGTTTACAAGAAGGTAACATAGCCACAAAGGCACAGACATATATGGCCTGCATATTTTCCATTCTTGTGGTATTTAGTGTTATTTGAATTTTGTGCAGAAATTTATGACCACATTAAGTAAATGATTTGATATGCATTGGAATGTTTTCTGCAAAAGCATATGTATATATATGTATGTCCACAGCACTTCATATTTTGAGAACTATAAAGGTACCTTTGAATTCAAAATACGATGAATCGTATTTTGAATTCGAAGGTACCTTTTATAAACAACACCAGGGAGTCCCTATAGGGAGCCCCATGGCTGGGATATTAGCCGAATTAGTAATCAGAGAAGTCGAAATGCAGTTAAACCACAGCCTACACAGTGAGATTTTACTCTACTGTAGATACGTGGATGATTTGTTTGTAGCATGGAAACACATCCATTTAGCCAGCGACTTTACTAGGCCAGAATATGGGCTTAACTGATTCTTACGCAAACCAGCCAGAAGGAGGTTAATTTCCTGGACATAAGAATTATAATGTACTAGGCCAGAATATGGGCTTAACTGATTCTTATGCAAACCAGCCAGAAGGAGGTTAATTTCCTGGACATAAGAATTATAATGGTATAATTCTCTGTACAATTCATAAGAAATGTTAAAATATATACTAAACCAAAAATTCTATTTTTTGATTTTTTAATAATACTAACACTGCCTTTAAATAAATAACACAGCATGAATAAAGTAGTAAGCATATTCTAATAATCTCTTATGTAAATTTTTTATAATTAAAGAATTTTGTAAAAGTAGTGCAAAATTTGTTTTAAATTTTGATTTGAATATTTATTTTGATTATAAAGTGGATCTAAAAGTGATTTAAAATGCTTGACATAATTAATTAATTTATATCTTTGTGAAAAAAATGAAAATACATTCAAAAAAGTATAATTTAAAGAAACATAAAAAATTGATTTTATGTATCTTTAATGATTTATATCAGCGAAGAAATATTATCATACATTATTTCACTGAATCAAGTAACACAATACAGGAATATTTGCATAGTACAGTTTCATTTAGTGCTGGATTCAGTATAATGCCTGAAAATTTAATTGCAAAATGATTAATTATAAATCAGTAGTATGTTTATCATTGCTGCATAATATAAGAGAATTTCCTAAAAACTTATCCTAAAAATTTATAAATATTATACTATTCAGGTATCTCTCACTATATGCAATCTCACTTTATGCATTTTTGCTATAACACGATTTTAAAAAGTAAATTAACTTTTTAAATTAAAAAAAATTTTTGTTTAAAAATTGTCTCATGTGGATGAACTGTTGGAGTACCACTCATCAGAGCTCAACTAATGAAGAGCTTCTGGAAATGGAAAACAGTATGAATGATGAAAGTCAGGAGCCCTTTGTTGCTAAGCCCATCAAACAGCTTTCAACAAAACAAATGACTGAATTTTTTAAACATATTGACAATGCCATCAGAATAATTGAAGATGAATGATCTTAATGAGACTAGAAGCTCCAAACTTGCAAGTGAAATTCAGAATTCTTTGGCTTGTATAAAGAACTTTATAGAGAGAGGAAGAATGCTGCCTGTCAGCTGAGTCTGGACAGTTTCATTAAAAAAACTTGAAGATCATCAGCATATCATCCCACAAACTTCAAGAGAGCAAGAGTGAGATGATTCAGACACACCAGATCTAGTCCATTCAACATTGAATTGAAGACTGTCAGAATTATGTAATATTTAGTTATTTATGACTTGTATTAATTAAATTCATTCATCCAATCATTCATTCATTAAAATTTGATCTTTAGTTCATAGGTGAAAAGTTTCCTTTTTTACTTATTGAATATTATCCTTCTGAAGAAACCCTTATCCCTAGCTCACTCCTGTTAAATTCAACTCACTTTATGCAATTTTGTGTTATGCGATTATTTCATAGAACCAATTAATCATGTAAAAAGTGAGGGATACCCGTATATTTAAACAGTACTACTAGCTAATAAAATTGGACTAAATAATACCAAATCTCTTGTTTTTAAGATGTAATTATTACTATAATTTTTATTAAATATAAATATTAAAGTTTTATTGCTATTTTATTATTTAACTATAAAAATACTACATTTCTGTATTTTAATAAATACATATGTAATCCCCAACTTATGTAAATAATTGATAATTTGGACCAAAGATTTTTATATAACTTGAATTTTGCTTAAATCAGAAAAATTTTTAACAAAAATTCTGATGCAAAAATTACAGAGCTAGTGGGTTACTGTGACTGCACCTATAACATGTTATGGCACCATATTGTTCTTTGACTAAAAAAAAAAGATAATACTTCATGGAATGATATCATACCAGTAATAAGATATTTAAGATCAACAAACAGTATACAAAACATAAATAAATCAAATACAAAGACATTTCTACCTTACACTGCTCAACGGTAATATAACTTGTAAAGTTCCAGCTTTTAGAGCAGGCAATAACTCAAACAACCTTTTTGTTTTGAAGAGATTGTTTGAGTTATTGCTTACTCTAAGAGCTGGAACTTTACAACTTATAAATCAAATAACATAAAGTTTGAAATATTATAAACCATCATGTTCAGATTTGCAGCTTATAAATATAACCAGAGATATACCAAGAACGGAATGGGCTTGTATGGAATCAAAATTGATGGGCCTCCATTCATTTAAATCTTTACTTACCTCATGTATAGTGTTGCCAGGTTAATGCTTTAACACACAGCTCTAGCTTTAGCTAGAGCTTGTTTATTGTTGTTATTGTGAAAAGTCTCCACACAATGCTGTCTCATTATTTTAATGCAATTTACTTAAATTAGTGCATTTCAAAACAAATATATATTGAAACCAAAGAGCAGTATATGAAGAAGCAACAATTGCTACAGGAAATTTCACATATGGCAAAAGAGGCAAAAAGGCATATGTTCTGATTCCAATGCAAAGAAAAGGGGGTTAGAGGCTAGAAATAAAGCCATCTGTAACTCATTTATTTTAGAGGTCAAATTTCCTTAAATCATCCTACCTCAATTTCCAGTGATGTAGCAAACACTATTCTTGAAGAGACAGTTGAAAAATGTATCTCATCCACTCCTTTTAATATCTCTCTTTCTATATTAGATACTGTGAATCACCAGAAAAGGAAAAGAAGCAGAGAGAGCAATTTAAAAAATGCCAGCTTTCAGTTCCTTCAACAAAAACAAATCTGATCAAACTATAAAAATGAAAGAACTGGAATTACAACTGAAAAAAATTAGAATTAGAGGAGAAGAAATTAGAAATGGAAAAAGAAAAAATTGGAATTGGAGAAACAAAGACTGGAAATAGAGAATACTGAATGGCAAACTAGATTAGAAATAATTGTGACTAAGAGCTAGATTAGAAATGAAAGATGACAAAGACTTTGCAAGCTGAGAAGCAGCAGAATTTAATGGAGTTTATGTTGCAACTTCTCAGCAAAAAGTGAAGTGTTTTTTCCTTTTTATTCACTATTGGCACTAACAGTTCGGCCTCACTGCCATAAAGACTACTATATCTTTTGTTCTACATAAAGTATTTTTCTTTATTAGTTCAAATTATATTTTAACTAGAAAAAATTGCCTTTAGAAATAAGTTATCATTTTTCCCATAGAGTATATTCTTTAATCAGTGCATATTCCATTAGTACAGTAATTTTTTGGAATGTGTTAGCTGCATGAATTCTTTTATACATCTCTTCTATAGTATCAATCTTTTGATCTGTCATTTTTCTCATGATAAATGAATTACAGTAAACCCTTGCTGAGCATGGATTTGCAGAATGCAATTTTGTACATATGCATTATCTTAATTGTTTCCATTTAATTTGTCCAACACTAGAATTTCATTCATACATGGTACACTGATGAGTTAGTGGGTATCTGGCAATCTCGCAACCCTCCTTGGCATTGCCCACTAGCTGAGTGACCCTGGCTGAGTTGTGATAATTTCACTCACATTAGCAGAGCTGTAATCACATATTTATCAATGTTTATCCTTTTCTCCTTTAGCATTTGTATTTCTTTTAATTTCAAAATACAATATGATATCTAAGAGGAAGAATGAAGATGATAAAGCAGCAAAAAAGATGCAAAGTTTTGACATTATCTCAGAAAATTGAAATTTTAGGTAAGTTGAAAAATGGTACACATGTTTCATTGCCTGCATGAGAACAAGTTATAAACGAATCAAGCATAAGAACATTTTATGAGAAGCATTGAAAAACTCTGCACTCCTTACAATGTAACTTTTAAAGAGTTGCATCAGTCACCAAGCAAAAACATCAGCTTTTTAAAAAATAATTGTATCATGTACCTACTTATTAAACAGTAATAAAAATCCTTTCAATTAATATTTTTTCATTTTCCCTTTTAATTACAACAATATTTAGGTTTGTTTAAATTATACATCTTTATTTCATTCTTCATTTGAACTATACCTAACATTTTTTCCATAGAAAGTTAACTTTGCGGAATGTGATTTTGCCATGTGCACAATCTATTAATGACGTAACTGCCACATTTGGCAAGGGTTTACTGTTTTTTAGATGATGTATTAAATTTTAAAAGCATTATGTCTGCCTAGAATAAATTTGGTTTTAATATTTTGAAATATAAAAAAAATTATTGATTTTTTAGCTTTGGCGAATTGAGAATTTTGAATTAGCTCCTGTGGATTCAGCTATCTTTGGAATGTTTTTTGGAGGTGATAGCTATGTCTTAAAATATAGATATAATATAGATGGCAGAGAAAAATATATTATATATTTTTGGCAAGTAAGTAAATTAATTTATCTGTTTTGCATTTTATTTATATATATACATATATTAAATCTTAATGATACTTATTTCATTGCATTTATAAATTTATCAATTTGATTACATGGAAGAATAAATTTGAAAATTATTTTCATTGACATTAAAAAATAGAAGTTTTTAATTGATTTTAATGTGTTATGATATAATTTCACTTTTTAGGGTAAAAACAGTAGTCAAGATGAGAAAGCTTCTTCAGCATTATGGGCTGTAAAATTAGATAATGATCTCTCAGGAAAAGCAATTCAAGTAAGAAACTCAATTTTTATAATAGAAAGTAAATTTATGTTTATTTTATTCTGAATTAAAATTTGAAAAATAAACTTCACTTTTCATTTTTCTATTAGTCACATTTGATAAACACCATTCTATGTTTGAATGTAGAATCTTTACTATGGCTATAAATTAGAGAGGAGGCAGAAAATTGTACTAATAATATGACTATCTAATGATTTATTGGATACTTCTAATAGAATCATCCCATAAATAGTTCTGTCTTATATACAAAAACAGTATCTTTCCCAATGGAATCATAAAAAGATCTTCTATAAATATGCAATACTATCTCATACATTAATCGTGTAAGGGCTATCTATATATTCACATAATATATGAAAAGACTTCCTTGACATTATCTATAATTGGGACTATTAGGCCCCAATTAAGTGAAAATATCTTCTAGATCAAGTGTCTCCAAACATTTCGCTATGAGGGCCACATTGGGTATTTCAGCACTGTTCAGCAGACCATAACAAAAAAATGAATTCTAGAACTAAATATATGTGTTTTATTGAAAGCAAATAAATCAATATAATAACGTAGCAAATATAACAAAATAAAAAAGTTACATTCATTCGGATTTAACTTTTTTATTTTGTTTTGAATTCTTTAAATTTTTTCTTCATTAGTCCATTTTAATCGATCTTTTACAGTCAGAAAGACTGTAACTATGATTAAGGTTGCTTTTTGCTATTCAAGAATATATTTTAAACACAATTTTAATTAATGCATTTGAAATCTATCAACACTCGATGTCTTTTTTTGTAGATTCTTGTTGAAAAATTAGTTGAATTGGCAGGCCGGATAAAATCATATTCCGGCCGTAGTTTGGAGACCCCTGTTCTAGATGATAGTGCCCTGAAAAAACACACTGCAATAACTCTTCCTTAGTTTTACACAATTCTTCAATTCAAGCAACTTTCTGTTTTTTGTGTTGGCTGGGTGGCTTACCACCCTGGAAGATTCGGGTTCAAATCTGAGTCCCACACCTCCAATTTTTCAGGAGGGGTTTGGGCCCAGCCCATTGAACCCCATTCTTCAATCATCTAGTTGACCCCATCATGGGTGTTAGCTAGCCTGTGATGGGGTCTATAAATGGCCGCTGCTAAATATCCCTTGTGTGATATGATGGCTTAAACAAACTAACCTAACCTCTGTTCTTTGTAGAAAGGGATTTAAAATAAGAGATTTGTTTGCCTTAATTCAGGATTAGACTTCTAATAAGAGATATGTTTAGCAGCCATCCAGTTCTAAATGCATCAGAAAGATATCTAGTGTAGTCTTAATTCCAATAAATGAATAAACTCCCCTTTCTTAGCCAGCTATCAGCAAATTCATTGCCTTTGTCTTTGGCACATTAAGTAAGTTTAACTATTCTATTCATGATAGCCTGTTCTACAATGAGATAATGATACTCCTAAACTAGCTCTGAGATAAAGTAGGAATTAACAAGAGTTTTTATTGCAGTTTGATTATCTGATAGAATGTAAATATATTCATTAACACATATTCCTCATTATAATTAATCTTATATTTGCCTAATAGATAGTGACAAATCATGCAAGGGAATAAGATTATGAGTCCAGGATTGTTCCTATCATTTTATTGAAGTCTTTTTGTTCTTGAGTTTTTCTTGGATATTCCCTCTTGTATTTGTGAAGTGAAGTCCAAGAAGGTTATTTTAGATTCCATTGTAGTGGAAAATTTTTTGGACATGCAAAGTAGAGCAAGAAATTAGTTCTTGAATGGGATAAGGCACATAATGATATACTAGACATATGAAAGGATTATATAGTGCAGATTCACTTCTTCTGATACTTTACTATTGTTCTTTCCAGCATAGTAGGACAGCAGTGATCTGAGTGCAGTAATTAAGGTGGAATGGTCTAGTATACAAATAGTTCAAAAACATCTATTGATATAGGGGCAGGGATTTACTGTAAGGGGATGAGGAAGTCTTATAACCCTGCGATGCTCAGACAGGCCATCCTTTGAATTTTCTCCAATTCTATCCTGCCTGTCTTTACAAGAATATTCTGCCATCATTTGACGAGACTCATTATTATCATAATTGTGAAACCCATTATTATCTAAGCTGCCATCAAATTAACTTGTTCATTGTGTTTGACATGTATACATGTCAAGGAAGTGGAACAAAAAACGATAAAAAACAAATAAAAAAATTCAACCCTGAGTTATGCAGTGTAGCATGGAGCAGTTTTTTGTGTTTATTGGGTAAAAATATGTGCTTCTGATGATGAGTCCTAAATTTCTCAATTGCATTTTAAAATCCTGTTTTAAAGATAAAAAATGTAAATGGATTGTATTAATAAAATTTGGATTCTTTTCATTGAATCTTATCAATTCTGTTTTCTATTCTATTATATTTTAGTAATCTTATTTTGATTTTGGGATGAAATAAATTTATTTTTGAAATTTTAAATAAAACATGGAATTTTAGTATGATGAGCTGTAAAATTCAAAAAAATGAAAAAATTTTGTCAATAATACAAAAATTTTGGTTAATTCTGTTAAAATAAACAATATTTTTACTTATTTGTTCATTATTGTTTTACTTTTACTGATAATTTAGTAAAATATGAGAAAATCCTAATGCAAATAACTCCAAACTATGAAAAGAGGCATGGCCCTTTTAATGTTTTATGGCGGCCAGTCATTTCACAGGAAATCATAACCAAGCCTACTTTATTGTACTGCATATGGCATTGGGTGTAGCATGTCAACAAAGCATCTCAAGGCCAATTAGAGTAGGGTAGAAAATGCTATAGCTATTTATGTACCAGAGTGGACAATTTTCATGCTATGTTGTGTTTTTAGTTATAAATTCGAAAATTTATAAAAATCTATAATAAAAATTATTGAAATGAAGGAAAAGCACACTAATAAATATATTTCATTAATAAAAATGATAATATTTTAATAAATTTATGTCACTTTTTGATTAATTACTATTAAATGAAAATTTGCATAAAACTCAATTTTTTACTGATAATTTTTTAAAATATTATCTGATTTTCTTCATTCATAGCTTATTTTATTCATAATACTTTCCAATAGCAAAAAATACTAAACATTTCATTGGATGGCTAAGATTTCATATAAAAGAATCATAAACAAAGATAAACACAAACTCTTGCTTTAACTGTCTATAACAACTTAAAAAAAGCACTTCAAGCAAGGTAAAAAGTACTTGAAGTGAAGTGCTTACTTGAAGTGCTTTTTTAAGTTGTTATAAAAGAATCATATTTTCTGATCTCATATAATGAATGAAAAGTTGTAAAAGAAATAAATTTCAAAAAATTTTTACATCATTAAAATGACAATAAAAAACATAATAAATTGTAAAAATTTCAAAAAACTTTGATGGAAATTAAACAAGATTTCAAAATTTTAAATATTTATTTTTTTGCATATTAATTAGGTTTAATTATGAAAAAGTCACAGCATCCAAGGGATTAAATAATATAAGTAATAAAAGATCTCACAACTATTGTGTAAATCCAATATAATAATTTTGGTTTCAGTCCACGTGTTTTACCTAAAGTATCTCTACAAGATCATAGGGCCTTTCAAGTCTTTAAAATAGTGGTTTTCAACCTTTTTTCTATGGAGAAACACTTTTTAATAAAATTTGGCGGTACATCTAAATATTTTAAATAATAATTTAAATTTAAATATGGATTTTTATTAACAGATTATTGTATTTATTCTTATTTATTACATTCAGATTACAGACACTCTTACACGGGATCATTAAATGGCGGCCTTTATTAAGTTATAGCACCCCCTTCGGATTTTAACTTTTTTAGAGAAACTATAATTTTAATTTAATTTTTATTCCTTAATCTTTAAATTATGAATAACGACAAAAATTTTGGCTGTCACAGAAATTAGTGTTAGATTTTTCTAATGATACCCTATTTATAGGAATCAGTACAGTGTTGGACTGCAAAAGGGATATCCAGCCAATCACATTTCACTATACATATATATGATTCATACAATTACATACATACAATTAATTCTTAATTTTTCGCGGCACACCGTCAAAGATTTGGCGGCACACTAGTGTGCCGTGGAACAGTGGTTGAGAACCACTACTTTAAAACAATAAAATCTGTTTGTGATTTCTATTTGCATGTCAAAATTTTTTACTTTTAAGTTAAATTTATGTAAGCCAGGGAATTCTTGCAATGGGATTTCTATTAATAAAAGCTCAAACAGAAAAATAGCTCTTCCCAAGAAAGTCTTATTAAAAACAATAATGTTTGATCTCTCAAATTCCATCATCAGCTATATAGTTTTAACTAGAAAACTGTTAGTGTATATATATATATAGTGTTTAGTTTCTCATTACAAAACAAAAACTTTCCTGTAAAGAATTGTTTGTCTGTTAAATTTATCAAGCCATGAAATGAAGAGGGATAATGATCTATTAATATTTTTATATTGTTTGTCTAATTATAAATAAATATATAATAATTTGCACAAAAATTGATTTTTTTTTTTTTTACTTTCATTTATTTTAAAGCTTATGTATAAATTAAAAATAGAATCTTATGAATGAATACTTTTTATAAATCATTAAATCTTAAAGAAAATCATCAATTTATAAACCGCTAAACAGAACTTTAAAGATTTAAGAAGCTTATGATTTTTAAAACTTTATGATTAAAATTAATAAATCATCTTTGTCAAAAGTCTAAAATTCCACCGCTGATGCAGGGTTTATTATAACGTTAAAAAATTAAATCAAAACGTATTTTTTTGTATGTATATATAATTTGTATGTATATAAGGATTCTCTACTTTATCCATATGTACAATATTTAAAGATATATATGTCGATATAAGAAATTTTTAAAGAATGTAGAATCTTTAAATTTATTATATGTATTGCATACTGATATTTATGAGAAAAACCATAATGAGAAAATATTAGTTATCTTACTTATTAACTAAATTTTCTCCTATTATTAAGGTATAGAATCGTATTATAATTTATATTTATTATTATTTTTACTGATAGATTTATTTTTGTTATGTATATAAAGGAATATGCTTATTATTTGGGATAAAAGAAAACGTTCTCAATCGATATTTTTGTGCATTAGAAAGTTTGTTTAATTCAATCCATGATATTAGTTTATTTCGTAAGATTTCAGTAACTTTTCTCAAGTAAGTCTATAGTTTCTCTTTCTTATTGATTTTATACAAACTTCTAGTCTTTTCAAGATTATCTAATTGCTATATTCTTTAAAAGAGCAATCAGCATAAAATTATCATATTCTATATATCCCTAAAGCTCTGTAATAAAGACCTGAAAAACTTTTCTTGAATGAACAATAAATTTTTAGATCTACGTAGCATTGAAGGCTATGATTATAGCTAAAGTATTGTCATTAACTACTATAATAACAATCAGTACAAATTTTTATAGAGTATAGATGTATACTCCATAAAGAATTTTATGTTATAGGACTTATATAGTAATAAACGTAAATCATACTTCGCTTTTATGATATAATTTTTTAACAAGAAGCAATTGAAACTATGGTTCTAAAAATATTCTTCAAGTTGTCTAATTAAAAATGAGTTTTTTTATTTTATAAATAAATAATTTAAATAAAAGCGCGCACTAATTTAAATTTACATAAATTTTAAAACATTTTTTTAATGTTAAAATTTCATACCCCTTCCCTGTCTATGTCTTTCTACTAAGAATGTAAATATTAAACCATCAAGTTTTATTAATTTTTATTAAACATTGTTTTATCTTTTTTTAAATTTCGAAAATGATTTCTATCTTTCACATAAAATTTCTTTTCTTTTTACGTTATCTACATATTAACATTTATATTTTTATCTTTTTATACTTGCAAATTTTAATTCTCGATATGAATTTTTCAGTTTGGGAGTTTAAAAAAATCATTTAAAAATTACGAAAAATTAAAATGACAACTAAAACTTATAAAAAATGTAATATCCATTTTCATTTCCATTTATAAAATTTAAATTTATAACAAGTTATGTTTAACTAACGTCCGAAATTAATTAAAACTTTCTTAATTAATTTCGACGTTAAAACTTTCTTCTGAAACAATTTCACAACGCTGCTAAGTTGTTTTCATTCTCTGCCAAACCTATTTAATATCAAAAATAATATTATTGGAGTGTCACAACAGATTTATAGAGCTGTCAAGAAAACTTTGGATGGACAAGTGTGATATATAATAGTTTTAACCAATCTTTCCTTGATCAGAAATAAAACATACTGTAAGCATATAATTAAATTCAGTTTGATGTTTTAAGAATAAAATGTGAAGAAAGGAATTTTCATTAAAATCATATTTTAATGACTTAATTTAATTTATTTGGAAACACGCCATCAATTTTTATATTTTTGAAAAATTAATGCATATAAATACATGTTATAATAAATTATCTAAGATGAATATTAAAACGGAAAGCTCGAATGTAAAATTCAAAATAAAAATAAAGTAAATCTTCATGTTTTCATGACATTTCTTTTTGTTTTTATTCTTATCAATGGAGTAATAATGTTAAAAATATCAAAAATCTTATACTGTAATTATTTTTTATTTGACTTATATAAAATGCAATGTAAATAATGAAGCGATTTTCAAAATTTTGGATTGCCTTTTGGAAGATATTTGTATAAAATATTAAATTTGCATATTTCATAGCATTCATATAAGCAATTATTTGTTAATAGTTTAATAGTTTCGAAATTTTTTTCAATAATACAATGGAAACGATAATGATTGAAATATCAATTCTCACTGTTTGCCATGTAACTATTTGTACTTAATTGAATCATAAATAAAATTATTGTACTATGATTAACAATTAAAATAATTTTTATCATCTGGAATATTTTAAAACAATATTATTTGTCACTTAGTCGAATATAATTGATTTTCTTTTAAGTAAACTATAGCTTATAAAATTAAATGATTAATCTCTTCGATTTTGATGAAGTATTGAAATAAAAAATTTTTATCTACAGTGAAAAGTTTAAATTTATATGAAAAAAAAATGAATTTTTTAATATCTTCTCTAAATTAATTTCTTAAACTTCCGAAATTTTTAGTTAGCATATAGATCTAAGTATTTTTAACGAATATTTTTATTAGTTTGAATTTAACTCTAATAGAAAATTGGTTAATGTTTAGCAATATTTCTCTATTTCTTTCTATTTAATCGAATTTCTAGCATTTTCTGTTGATATTATCTCCACTAATTTCATGTTTATTATAAAAATATAATACATTAACTTATCATAAATGACATTCATATCAGATAATATTTTCATAAATATTGTTTAATTTTATTCAAGAATTATTATTAATCGTTCATTATAAGAACTAGCTCAATTTTTTTTTTCTTAAAAATTTATATTTTAAAAAATTATTTCAAACTTTTTGAAGCATGATTCAAAAGAATTATTTTACCGTATGATTTTTAGAATTTATTGAAAAATTCAGATTCACAATGATAAATTGTTGTGGGCTATTAATTATCCACTCATCGGACTGCTGAAGATAAACTGACTTTTAATGTAGATAAATGTCAAGTGTTTCACTCAAGCGATTAAATTGTAAACATACGGTTTCCTTGGTTATTCGCCATTCTAATGCAGTTATATTTCAGAACTTATTATTGTTTTTTTTTTTATTTAAAAACATTTTTCACTCTTTAACGATTAGTTATATCCTTGAAAATCTCTCGAATGATGAAAAATATTTCAATTTTTTCCTAGAGTTGTTAAAAGATAAAAAATGCATAAAAACTGGAAAATATCCAGTAAAATGTATAACACTATTATTTATTGTAACTTTTTCTTAACTTATTAACTTCTCTAAGATTAAGTGAACTGATAATCTGTCAGAAAAAAATTATACAGATTATTTGTTATATTAATAATAATTTTAAATATACAACAAGGTACTCTCTAATTTGCTATACAGCTGATGTTTAGTATGCTTCAAATTTTTGTATAGATTAAGAATTGCTTATCTATTTTTCATATGTTCAACATTAAAGATAGATCCCATCAAAAACATATATTTTATGTTTGTTTATTATTTTAGTAAATTTCTGTTAGAAACGTCAATTTTATCGAAATAAAAATAGAGTATTTAATGATGTATTAAATATTATTGTTATAATTCTCGCTTAGAAACAAGCTTTCATCTAAAAAATAAATGATATCCCATCAAAAACAACTCAGATGTAAAATATAAGCCAAGTACAATATTACCGAAACAGAAAATTTGTGAAAATTTAGATGCGGTTATTTTGGTTGATGTTATCATATTATTTTCTTAAATCGTGAAACAAGTTGCATCTAAATTGCAACAAATTTAGATGCAACTAATTGTTTGACGATTTAAGAAAATAATATGATTTTGATGGAATATCATTTATTTTTTAGATGAAAGCATGTTTCTGAACGAGAATTATAACAGTAATATTTAATACATCATTAAATACTCTATTTTTATTTCGATCGAATTGACGTTTCTAACAGAAATTTACTGAAATAATAAACAAACATAAAATACATGAAATTTGGTCGAAATCGATTGAATGATATGACCGTAGAAGAGTTCCTGATGTAAAGACTCCTACTTTATTCTTTTTAGCCCTATTGTGTATTTTTCACAATGGTTTAATTAACATTAATATATATTATAATGATATATAATATATATTTTATTAAAATAGTTTTGATGATTGTTATGCTAAATTTTATTAATTTTATTATATTTTATTTAGGTGAGAGTTGTACAAGGTGCTGAACCACAACATTTTCTACGAATTTTTAAAGGAAAAATGGTTATTTTTATGGGAGGGCATGCTAGTGGATTTCGTAATGTCACAGATCATGATACTTATGATCCTGAAGGCAGTAGAATGTTTCGTATTAGAGGAACTAATGAATATGATGTTCGAGCCGAACAGGTAAGATATAGAAAATACCAATGAAATTATTATTATATATTAAATCGTTAAATAATTTTCAGACTTTAGTGATTCAAATAATATTTCTAATATATTTCATAGCACTTTAAATCAAGCACTATATAGCAGTAAATTCAATAAATACTTTTTTTTACTTTGCAAAGTATTTTCAGCTAATCACTTTCCTCAGTGCTATACAAAAACATACCAAACTATTCAAAAAGTTGATTGAACATTACTAACAATTTTAGAAGAATGATTTTAGAAAATGAACATAATGCTAAATTTAAAAAATTATATTATACAAAAATGTTATTACTTAAACAAACAATATTAAATTACTACTATCATTAAAGCATATTATTTTAGACCTACATTAATAATTAATTAATTATTTTACTTTATTCTATATCTATTCATATGGCCTAATTATAAATTTATACTATAATTTGTTTATAGCATAATTCCACACATTAAATAAACTTTCAGATTGTTTATCATTAATCATTTTTACATATATATCTCCTTTTAAAATTTCTACTATCTCAACTATATACTTATTTTCGTTGTTTTCTTACTACTTTTGAATCTTCCCATTTGATGCTTGATTCGATTATATTGGAGTTCAAATTCAATGTAGTGTAGCAACTTTTGTGAATTTATTGAGTAATACTTCTGCTTTGCCAAATATATAGCAAACATGTGGTTTGTCAGACAAATTTTTGTCAATAATACACCCAAGATATTTAAACACATTAACATAATTAAGGACATTATCATTTAACTTAATAGTAGAATATGTCAACTCTTTCTTTTGAGATATTAAACATCAAATTAGTTTTATCTGTATTAAACATTAATTTGTTTTCTATTCCATTCCAATTAATAATCAAAGAAAGAACCAAGTTCCTCTTTCTCTCAATAGAACCAATATTATCATTCACAAAGGTCACTAAACAGTTGTTGGCAAAACAGACAAATCACAGCCCTTTGGTAATTTAATGTTGAAGATGCTATTCATAAGTATATTCCAGAATCCAGTCCACAAGCTGATCCTTATGGAAAAACCAAAGAAATGTCACATATATGTGTTACATTATTGTATATTAGTGTAACTTGTCTTCTTGAAAACAATAGAGATTTCTTGGACATCTGTACCTTCTTAAATTACACGAGAACTTTGGAGTCCATGTTTGGTCAAATGCAGAACTTATATCTAAAGAAATCAACAAACAAATATGCTTTTTGCTAAGGGTATTCTTTGCAAAATTTCTAAGAATGTGGCATCGACTGTACTAGATTGTGGAGTAAACCTATATTGTTTTCAATTTAACTTATGATATTTATGTAGAAAGTGATTAATTCTACTAATCAATGCCTTCTTGAATATCTGTACAAATATTAACAAACTGATTGGTTGGCAATAATTAAGTTTATCCAAGAATCACTTTCCTAACTTAGGGAAAGCAATTCTTCAGTTTACAAATTGCCTTTTTTTCCAAGTATCTGGGAATTTTCCTTCTCACAAACAAGCATTGTAAATAGAGACAACAACATCTGGATATAACAAAAAAGATCTGCTTGGAAATTGTGGAAGTTATTAAAGTATACCCAGATGCCTTCTTATTTTTCAAACCATTTATAATGTCTTGTATTTCTTCACTTGTAAAATATAAATCATTTTCTGCAATTTATAGCTGTTTGATACAGAACCTTATCAATGTTATTGTGTTTCAAATCATTCCTTGGGAAAAAATAATCCATTAAAACCTGAACTGCTCTATCACAACTAAAACATATATTTTCATCACTATCAGTTAAAACTGTTAGAGGCATGGGCTTTGAATGTGATAAGGATCAACTCAGGTTTGATGGTGTTGACATCCTGAGTTGTACTTTAGACAATTGGTACACTTAAATTCTTCTTTGTGCTGTGCACTGACTTGGGCCATAGTCAGTAACCAAACAGTTAAGGCAAACTTGTTTCGCTAGATGACCATAGGAACAACACTTATTATAGCAGTGTAAACTGTAGAAATCCCTTATCTTAAGTAATGACCAGTTGATGCTCAAAAAGTTGTTGATCTCATGTGGCCCTCCTTGTTTTCACATTCACCTCTACCACTCAGGAGCACAAATTTCTATCTGCCCTCTTTCCAACCTGAAAAACAGGTTTGAAGTTGTGTGGAAAAAACTCCTCTGCATCAATGTGATTGTTAAAGAGCCTTATGTTGCTCCTCAGGACCTCAGCATTGATATCCAGAGGGCTCTTGTGATCCTCCTTGGTCATCTTCTTATCAACCCTCTGACCACATAATCTTTTTCTTGCAGTTTAGCCTTTAACTTTGATGCCCCATTGCTTGTGCAACATGAAATGATGACTACTCCAGAATTTACCATTCTGGTGTTCTTAACTTCTACTTTGAGATCCTGCAGATCCACTTCTTTCTTCACTTTCTCCAGGAGCTTAAGAGGTTCCATAGCCTCCATGTCCTTGGAGGGAGTCCCTATTTGGGTGCCAATTGCTCGGTCACTATATGCAAAAATACCAATAATAATAAACTAAAATCAACCTAACAGTTTTAACAACTCTGCAAATCCAGAGTCTGACCTGAGCTCAGGTCTTTTTACTATTTCCTAAGATAAATATAATCAAATCAAACCAATTTATCAATAACTAACATCTACCTGACAAAAAAATAAACAACTGGAAAACTTATGGCTTAAAGTGTCAAACAAATATTAGACCTAAATAGCGAAAAACAATGTTACAAAATAATACTAATAATTTTAATCAACCTAGTTCCGCTGCTTCTATTAACGTAGTAAATAACACCAAGCATGATAAACAAGCCTTCTACTTTATTCATTTTGGTCCTATTGGGCTGCACTTCTTTAAAAAGGCTTAATTAACATAAATCACATTTACATCCCAGATTTCTTCGAAATCGGTCAAACGATGTGACCTATAGAGACATTTCTAGAGAAGAAAATCATCGTCTTCTACACCTTTTTAATTTTAGCCCAATTGGGCTAAAATTTTTAGATGATTTTAAATGAACTATGCTATGCTTACATTCTGAATTTGGTCAAAATCGGTTAAGCAATGCGATATGTAAAGGCATTTATGGAAATTGGATCCTCCTTCCCCCCTTTGTTTCGACCCGATTGTGCTCAAATTTTCAGAGGACCTCAAGTAAACTAAGAAAACATATATTCCAAATTTCATCGATATCGGTTAAAGGATGCAACCTGTAAAGGTGTCTGCATAGGACGAGAAGAATGAGAAAAAGAAAAATGACGCTTTTTTTGTCGATTTTGCAATTTTTAAACAGTTCTACTCCTATTATTAATTGGATATGAAACTTCAAATTTAGCAATCTATGTCCTATTGAATAATTTTCCTCAAATGCAATTGTCAGATTAATCATATTTAACTTAGGATCAAAACTACAGCGAGTTGAATTTTGGTTGTAATGACTCTGGTAATAATAGTCAGTCAGTGACTATTGTACTTGGCTTAGAATCACTGCCATGCCTCTTGATAAACTACTGTATTATTTAATCTTTTTGTCAAAATTTTGTCTTAGAAATAATTTTTATCGATTTTTTTTTAATGTCTCAAAAAGTACTCATCAAAATTATTTACGAAATTTAACAAATTTTTTAGCATTTATTTTGTTATTTGCAGAACTGTACTTGGCTTAGAATCACTGCCATGCCGCTTGATAAACTACTGTATTATTTAATCTTTTTGCCAAAATTTTGTCTTAGAAATAATTTTTATCGATTTTTTTTAATGTCTCAAAAAGTACTTATCAAAATTATTTACGAAATTTAACAAATTTTTTAGCATTTATTTTGTTATTTGCAGAAATTTTACAAAATGTTTTTAATCTCACTTCTGTAGAATAATTATATCTATTTTTTATTTTATTTTATTGATCTAACATCTCAAAATATAAATATTAATCTTTTAAAAAGTATTAAATTTGCATGATAGAAATCGGATTATACGAAAAATAGGAAGGGAAAAAAATATTTCCAATGTTAGAAAGCATTTATCCCTTCATATTTTAGTAATCTAAGATAACAAAAGAATTAATAATTTATTGAGTGACATTTCTTTCTATAGATTTATGGAATTTTTAATAAAGTAGTAAATTTATATAAAAGTAGTATTTATATAAAGTAGTATTTTATTAAACGTTTAGAATGATATTTAAATAAATATCATTCTAAACGTTGGATAAAGATGTTTGCATAATAAAGAACATACAAAGAAATACGTATTTAAATATCATTCTAAACGTTGGATAAAGATGTTTGCATAATAAAGAACATACAAAGAAATATATAAAACGTTTAAATAAGGAATTTTTATGAATGAAAACAATATAAATATGCAATAAATCAAAAAGTATTACAGATATAAAATATCTGCATCTGAAAGCAAAAGGTTTGAAAGTTTTTTTAAATCAATAATTTTTCGAAAAGAAATGGAACGTTTGGAATTTTCGGACTTACGGTGCTTACAATATGGAAACTTTAGTGATGCGAAAAAACCCATAAAGCTTATATATTCAAATGTAAACAAATTCCATTTTTGTAAAAATAGCATATTTTTTATAATATGGCATTTTATATCATAATATTTAAATGTCTATTAGATTATATATACATTTTCTAAATATAACTGTAAACTTGAATACATTAAGGTTTTTATTTAAATTTTATTTCAAAATTTAATATTCTTATATGTAGTTAATGCTTTTTTGGTTTCTGATCGTTATCAAATCTAACAAACACATAAATGTATTTATTGAAAGTTATTTCTTAGGAATTTTTATAAATCCAATAACATTAAATTTTTAAGGAAATTATTCAATTATTAAAGAAATGTATTTTGTTTATTAGCAATACAAATTTTGGACATCGTCATGCATTTTTGACACAAAAATATATGAACAAATATGTCTGTTATTATGCCATGTATTGCACAATATTATGTGACACAACCGTACGTAATTATGAAATCATTAATTGTTACGTCATCGTAACGTCATTATCATTAAGTATTTTTAACTTCATCTAAGGTAACTCGGGGGAAGATGGCACAGTTAACAATAACTTTATTTACCATGAAAACGTGGAGTGGAAAAAATATGTAAATGCTATCAATATAGGCTATATCTTGTTTATTTAGTTATTAACTGGGAAAATAAAAAATGATTTTTTTGAACGTGCCAAGGTAAAAAGAGCAATTAAATTAATGAAGCAAAACTCTTATCTTCCCCACCATTTGGGGAAGATGTCAGTTACCATGAGAGAAGATGGAACAACACATGATGTTTACAAGAACATAGAAAAACACATTTAAAAGAACATTTTATATATATGACACTTACATATTTTGACTTTACAATGGAAGAGGCAAAAGAATGGTAAAAAGCATACTATTCTCTAGCATTTTTTGCAAGTGGAACTGTCTTTTTTGCAATCATTTCTTGCATTTAATGCATTCAATCCAGTCACATTTCGGTCCCTTCTTATCATAATAATACTACTTACACTCAACACAAAAATCCTGATATTCAACGTCCTCGTCATCACTACTGCCTATCACAATATCCTGAATTGAAGATGATGATGATGATGAACTCAATTTTCTTTTTCTCTTCTGTTGGTTCCTTTTTCTTTTGGTTTAGCTGGAACAGGCTTCTTCCTTTTCATTTCCTCCCTTTTCTCTTCTGTTGTCATTAATTCAGCTGATTGCTTTTTCCTTTTTTTCTTTAAGAATTACTTAGAATAAAATGAATTTTATATTCTCAAAATGATTTGAAGCTATACATAAATAAGTATTTCACATGAGAGCTTTAATTATTTTCACATTAATTGCTTGAAATATTTAAGAAATGAAAGACCTTTAATAGCTTCCATCTTCCCCCATGTACTGGTGGAAGATGTAAGTTTGATTTATTTTTGTTTATGGGCCCCCCATATTGTTTTAAGCTACCGTGTGCTCAGAAAGAAACGCATGGCAGAACATCATGAGGAGATTAAGCTTCGTGGGCTAGTACATCTAGCGTTAAATCTTATATACGGACAACAAAATATTATAATATATTTACTTACCAAGTTCGAAGATTGTAATTCTTGATTTAACGTCGATTAAGTGGATATAATACTGAATATTCACAACAACAGCCTTCGTACTGGATGCCTCCATCCTTAGACTGCAGGAAGCCCTTCCACCTGTTCGCGTGTAAACGAAATATCACACAACTGTCATCTTCTCCCCACTCTTATCTTCCCCCGAGTTACCTTATTATATTACATATTTTCGTCGGCACAACATCATTACGTCAATGTAATATCATACACTGTAGACATTGTCATAGTTCAAATAAAAATTTGAAGATAGGCTTCAAATTTTTATCCCGAATCTTACATATTGAATGTAAAATTCACACACAACGATCACAACATAACACTGACACAACGATCTCACACGTGTCAAATGTCGTCATCTTGTGATTTTGAGATTTTTCATAAAATTATTATCCCGAAACTCTAATAACATTCCAATTTAAACTATCCCCAGTTATTGAAAGATTCAACAACACTCAAATTCTAAGAAAAATCTGCAACTAAACATGCACTATCCCTCGTCACTATCTATTTCACTATGCACTATCCCTCGTCACTATTTTCGTCACTATCCCTCGTCAAATCTTGGGTTAATTTTGATTTACAATCGTCATGGCCATCTTAAATATAATTCTAAACTTTTATAGCTCATCCATATTTTATTGGCATTTTATGTTTGCCGTAGACTGACAATCACATACATATTCTTAGTCTTAAAAATTTCCACGTAAATCGAAAACCGTATAAATCTAACAATGTGTAAATTCAATACATACCAATGAGTGCATTAGTAAACAGAATGGCTATATGAAATTTATGAGCATATTTTAAGCATGTATAAGAAAATTTAAAGATATAAGTGATATTTAAAAAAAAAAATTAATTGCTTAATGAAATTTTATTCGCATTTTATGGAAATTCAACAAAAAACAGAATGGCTATATGAAATTTATGAGCATATTTTAAGCATGTATAAAAAAATTTAAAGATATAAGTGATATTTTTAAAAAAAAATTAATTGCTTAATGAAATTTTATTCGCATTTTATGGAAATTCAACAAAAATTAGAAGACATGCAATCGCATATCTCGGAAACGCGTAAGTAGGGGACCTACTTACATCGAAATTATAATATCGTATATAGTATATCAAAAATTATCATATCTGTAGATCTTGATTTC
This sequence comes from Olivierus martensii, assembly GCA_000484575.1. Classification (NCBI taxonomy): domain Eukaryota; kingdom Metazoa; phylum Arthropoda; class Arachnida; order Scorpiones; family Buthidae; genus Olivierus; species Olivierus martensii. The sequence goes on from AYEL01018754.1 coordinate 32,674, forward strand.
TCAACCTTGCAGATTATTTTTCAGATAGTGTGCCTGTCAATAATAAAATTTTGAATATTCTAATTTTTCCAAAAAGATGAAAACTGTCATATATACTTTTATAAACTTACACTGTTTATATAATTCGATTTGATTAGTCTATATTTTATTAATAAAAAATTTGAAAACTCATCTATTCATGAATATTAAAATATAACTTATTATTAAAAATTTCTTAAATTAGATCAAAAATACTGTGAGTGCTGATGCATAGAGAAAAGTATGAAGAATTTCTCGAGAATTACTTTAGTGACTCTAATCCTAAACAGCTCCCTAGTGATCCAATTTTGAAAATAGCGTTATCTAATACATTAAAACATAATGAAAATTAACTTAATTAAAATGCTGTGAGTGCTGATGCATAGAGAAAAGTATGAAGAATTTCTCGTGAATTACTTTAGTGACTCTAATCCTAAACAGCTCCCTAGTGATCCAATTTTGAAAATAGCAGCAAAAATTAATAATCTAGTCAACAATAAGAACTTCCCATGAATATGGAAGCACCGAAGAGTCAATGCACCTGTATGTCCCAGACTATTCGGCTTTATCAAAACACACAAAGATCCAGTTACCTGTAGACCGGTTGTTGAAAAGAGAAGTGCCCCAATGTACGTCCTTGAAAAAACACTCGCAAAATGGTGTGTTAACATACTTGTGGACATACAATACTCATCAAATGCTACCTATAAAATCTTAGATAAAATAGAAATACTTCAACACATCCAGAACGATATTTTTGTTAAATACGATTTCGAAAATCTGTTCCCATCCTTACAACTAGAGCTGGTATGCCTCCTACTGTATAGATTCATGCTGGAAAATTTTCCTGAATCCCATATATGTGTTCAATTGCTTAGAGAAATCGCACATACAGTATGTTATGATTCATTCTTCGTCTTTAAAGGTAAATTCTACCAACAATTAAAGGGAGTACCCATAGGTAGCCCAATGGCAGGTGCACTCACAGAATTAACCTTAAGAAGCCTTGAGCCGACAATAGTAGAAAGATTCCAACCAGCATTAAAATTCTATTCCAGATATGTTGACGATTTGCTTACACAATGGACTGACGACACTCATATTGATAGGCTAGCAGAATAATTTACTTTAGAAGCATATGGCTTAATTTTTAAAAAAGAACAACAAAGTAACAAAGAAATCAGTTTCCTAGATATACAAATTAAAGTAGATGGAACGAGTTTAATAACATTGTAGGGTTCGGGACCCCAGTCCCCACGCTAACTGGCGGTTGTATGGTTATCGTTGTTTTTATTCTTTATGATCAAAATATTTCGTTCAAACTGAACGAAATATTTTGATCATAAAGAATAAAGACATTGTTCTAGTAACAGTTTGTTCAGTAGACATTGTTCTAGTAACAGTTTGAATTATGCGGATGACACCAACTTTTCTTTCTTCGCTTCTATTTATTTAAATAATTTATAAATAAATTGAAAGATTCATGTTTTGTCTTACTTGTTAGAATCAGTATCCACTTGAAGCATTGTGATAAATTATTCTGAATAACAGTAATTTAGAAACTTTCATCGTCATTAATGCCTAGGATAACTCTTCTGTTTTCAAAATTTACTTTTATATCAGAAGATATTAGTTCTTGAACCAAAGTTAATTTCAGCAGATTACAGTAAAAACTGTAATCCTATAAAATTAATGTCTAATTAATCATGTTAGAATTATTGAATGTTCACTGAGCTGTATAATTTGTACAAAGAGTTAAGAAACAAAATTTATGAAATAATCTAACGATAATATTGAAATACAGTACTTTCCATAAAATATCGTAGTTTAATTTAACTTCTAAATGCATTAAATTTTCGTAAGTAATATTTAACATTGACTTCTGATCTAAAAAATAGTGTAGAATATGCTTATTACTATTAAGAATATTATGATCGTAAAAAATTAAGATTGATAAGCATAAAATTTTTAAATAAAACTCATTAATAATTTTTCCACGAGAGAATTTTTTGGATATTATATTTTCATACAATCTTTTAATAATTTCCAACAATTAATTTATTTATAACTGTTTTACTGTTTAAAATATTATTTTAAAATGAATAATATTATGAAGAGTCAACATCGTAATAATATTTGGATAATCCCAAAATAAATTGACTTTTTTTATATCTCTGAGTTCTAATTGTATAAATTAATAATAACTAATAGTTCTTATTTAATAAGAATATCATATTTTAGTTGTTTATCTTTGATGAAGATGATATCATTAGATAAAATTAATATTTCTTAATATCTCTGTGTTCTAATTGTATAAATTAATAATAACTAATATTTCTTATTTAATAAGAATATTATATTTTAGTTGTTTATCTTTGATGAAGATGATATCATTAGATAAAATTAATATTTCTTAGCTCCAGGAATATTAGACTGTTACGCTGAAAATAGCTATCAGACACTACAAATCAGATTTAGATTTCTTCTCTTTCATTTTTTTTTCTATAGATTATAACTTCATAATTTATTACTGGGACTTAAATTCAAATAAAATTAAAGGATAAATATGTATTAGAAAGTTTCATATTAGTATTATTTATAAATCCTCAGGATTAATAATCTCTTATCATCTTTCTCTTATTAATCCCGAAAATTAGAAAATTAAATTAATAAGAAGGCAATAAATATTAAAATTTTAGATTTACTGAAACAATAGCATTTTGCTTTTTATATGTGATTTTTTATTAGTGTTATATTCGAGATTATAATTATTTATATACTGTGAAATCTTAAATTGCCTGGCTATTTTTTTCTTCATATGAAATTCAATTTAATCAATAGATTAAGTTGAATTTCATATGAAGAAAAAAATCTATTACTACTTTTTCTACTTGAATAAATTCTTCTTCAATTCAGTTCCATTTAATTTCAATTTTAAATATTTATTCAATAAATTATATTAATTTTGATAGATGATTTGGATTTCTAGAAGTTGAAAATTTCTCAATTAGGGCCTATATATGAATTATAAAAATAAATGTTATCTACTTTCATAATTTGTACATCCTACTTCTGCTTTTGCTTGAATGAAGTTGAATGAACTTTTGTTTAAATGAATTTAATAAAATTTTACCTAATACAAAATTGATCTGAAAAATATTTCATTTTAAAGTACAGTGTATATATATATAGATACTGAAAAATTGTTTTGAAATTCGAATACATTTTACTTACAGTAGAAATTTTTATAAATTAATAACTACATTATTTTTAAACATTCTTTATAATTTAGTCTAATTTATGTATGATCTCAGGTTTAGTTTTATATATTCAAATAATTTAATTTTCTTGTTGTTATTGATATTACTTAACATATAATGTAAATTTACATTTATTCTTTAAATATACAAAAAACAACTTCACAAATTTATATTTAATTATATTTACCAGTACTCCATCAGAAGTAATCAGTCTACTTTAATACCATTTCCTTAATTTGTTTATATCTGTATATATTAATTTAAAATGAAAAGTTTACAGAAGTTTATTAAAAACATTTGGAGAATGTTGTTTGTTAGAAAACAACTGAAATTTTTTACCTTTAAAATTATCGATTGCTATAACACCAATATGAAATTCCTAAAATGTTTTTATGGAAATTCATCTTTTTAAAATAAATAGTTTTAAAAAACAACTGAAATTTTTTACCTTTAAAATTATCGATTGCTATAACGCCAATATGAAATTCCTAAAATGTTTTTATGGAAATTCATCTTTTTAAAATAAATAGTTTGAATAGCAGATCTGCATACAGACCGCAATTAAAATTAATCTATGAAATAGAATTTTAAAAGAAATCTTTCAATAAACATTTAAAAATCCTTTAATATTTCTACGATATAAATTTTTAATTTTGAATTTTTATATTTTAATGAATATTTCAATATTTCCCCCTCAGGTAATTTAATTAAAAAGTAAATAAAATATAAAGTTTGTTCAATTTTTTGCTTTTCCTTCCACTGAAATATACTATTTAATAAAAAATTATAGTTTTTAATCCTAGAATAGGCAATACTAATTTTACTTCAACAAAATATTCAGATTGATCATTTAATCTAATCAGTATTTTATAAAATGTGTTAGATAAACCAATTGCTCTCTTATTAATTAACTTACAGTTAAAATTCATTGCATAAAAATTAATGACACAAATTATTGATTTAAATATAGGTTTTGAAAATTTTGGAATTAAACAATTAAATTTTACATATTTTGTTTGCATAAGAATATTTTAAGTTTTGTGATTTTATATCTAATAATTTTAATGATAGATAATTTAGATGAGCATATTTCATATAAAAGAAAACGTTTAGCATTTTTATAATTATTTTTTTATAAAATACTTACTGAATCAATGCTTAAGCTTAAATAATTTTTTCATTTTGTTTTTGCCTCATATTTTTAATAAAACAATATTTTATTTTACATTTAAATGCATTAATACCTAATATATGTTTTCTTAAGAATATTTTATCATTTACTTTTCATGATTTTTTAACTATATCCCCATCTTAGTTTCAACAATTTAAGTTAAAAATATATGAACGTTGTCAAAGTTGAGTGATAGTAGACATTGTGATTATTCTTATATTTTAACAATAAAATAAATTTATAATAATTTATTTACATTAATATGCATAATTGCAAGTATAAATTATGATTATAAATTAAATTTCGATTAAAATTTTCATTAATTTTTAAAAAATAAGATCTTGTTTATTTCAGTAATAATAATGATATTGCAGCATAAGAACCCATAAATTCCAACTTTTGAAATAAATGTTTAAAAAAGAACAAGTTATTAGATAAAACATACCATATTACCAAATTTTTTTTTTAAACAAAGCATCGTAAAACTGTATAGAATGATATGAAAATACCTCCAAAAATAATATGACAATTTATTGAATAGTTCAAAATCAAAAAGAAAAGTCCTTAGACAATAAATGTACATCATTCAAGTTACGTCTCAATTTGTTCCAGATTGTCTTGAGAATAGTAAAAGTCAAATAAGATTGGAGAAAAAGAATGTGCGAAATTTTTACATCTCCCCTTTCCCTTTTACATATCAGGAATTGTCCTTCCTCACTTCTATAACGTGAGTATGTACGTGACATAATGTTATTCACGCAAACAGCCGAAAGCGCTTGCAGCACAACCTATTTGAACATATCAGATAGTGCTTAAAGCGATGGCTGAAGCATTCGTATAAATGGCAAGAAAGGTTTTCCTTTCTTTTAAACTCCTAACTAGTTCACATTTTATATCAGTCTACAAACAAACGATAAACTGAAACTATAAAGTAAATATATTAATTATTTATAGTACATTAGAATCAGGATTCCCCTGTTCAATCGTGACTTGTATAGAATATTAGTCTATTTATTTTTAAATGTAAAATGTCATATTTAATTTTGAGATTCTGTATGTATGTAGCCCTTGGATGCATATTTTATTGAGAATAGTGAATAATCCATTCTCGATTCATAAAATAAAAATTGATGTATTGATATATATATATATACCGGTAAGTAAAAAATTAAATAGTTCTGTGCATAAATTGAATATTGTACTATACAGCTTTAAAAACAAAACTGTTATACTATTTTAGAAAAATTTCACAACGCACTCGTAGCAAAATTTTTAAGAATATTTATAATTAATCAGGGCCGCAGAGAGAAATTTTCGGGCCCGTGACAAATCTGTGGTCCGGGCCCCACTTAAAAAAGCGCATCATTTTGGTTTAATAAAAATCTTTCATGAGATTCAGTAACCTAACTAATCTTATATTTTTTTCTGTGTGGTGTAAAACAGCTTTCCATCAAGTTGGTACTAAGCGATAGGTTATTCCAATGCCCACTATGGGCTACTTATACCCCTTGTGAGATTAGCCATCAGATGAAGGATGTAGTTACAAAGTTTTTCAGATCCGTTCTGAAAAACTTTGTAAGTATGAGACCCGGGAACTAAACCTGAATACACCAGGCACCGCACGCTCCTACCGTGGCCGTGCATCCTAAAATTGACCTTTTGAACTGTTTAATAAATAATTTTGTACTTATCAAATAGTGTTATACATAAAATAGTTTATTTTGGCACAACTGCTTTGGATAATAGACAGTGCGCTCTGGCGGCGGCCTGGGAACTATTGGATATATTATGTGATATTGGATATATTGTGATCATTGTATTGTGATATTATGATATGTCCCATAACGTTAGTTGTGACACATCGAGGCCAGACGATCAAGGCTTTTTCGAGCCGGGCCCATGACAAAAGTCTCTTATGTTACCCCCTCTAGGCGCCCCTGTAATTAATAGATATTTAATTATAGAAATTGATGCAATTTTATGATATACAGCAATTTTTTAATTTGTACCATAATTTTTTGTAATATTTATAAATTATTTGCTGTTTTAATTATTTGGTTAATTATTAGATAGATTTATATATGATATTTTATTACATATATTATAAAAATCTGTAGATATCAGAAATTGTTGCGGTAGTTATACAGTATTATAATTAAATTATCATTTATAACTCTGCAATAATTTATGAGAATATCACCGTTATTCATTTCATAATTAAAATTTTTTAACGAAACTAAATAAATAAAAATAATTCAAAATTTTATCGATAAAATTTTTAAATATTAACGATAGAAAATACACGTATCGAAATTTATTTCATTTTATTGATGTTTAATTTAATATACACTAATCTAAAAATAGAAATAAAATTATGTATAAAATATTCACCGATTTATTATTTTTATATTATAGACTATAATCATTCTTATTAAGAAAAATTTTTATTTTTTTCTAAAAAATAAGGTCCAATTACTTAATTATTTTGTGTTTTATTTAAGATAATTTTCTTTAAGTAGTTTTACTATATGACTCTCGAAACTCTCAATTTTTTTATTAACCAGTCCCGAATATGGCTTGCAAGTCAACAATCTCTGGAGAATATTTAATGCTATAAAAAGTATTGGAAGTAGAGAAATTTTTCCATTAAGTAGAAAAGTATCAAAAACATTTGAGAAAGACATTCTCCCTGCGAGATTTCAATCTTGTCGCCTTCGTTCTGGAAGATCGAGATAAGACGCGACATTGCTTTCTAAACGGAGACAGCTTGCAAATTGCACTCTGTCGTTTTAAAACCGCGCTTTCTGAATTTCTTTACAGTTCCAAAAAAAGAGGAGCCTTTTGGAATAATCAGGACAGAACCGAAAGGAAATTTCCATTTCTGATATACCAAGTGAACAGTAAATATTTTCGCAATAATTTATAAAGAAACCGAATTAAATATTCACTGTTTAATTTTCCGAGACGTAATTAAATTTTAATATACCTTTCTGATTTTTTTATAGTTTACACTAAAGTAAGCTATTTTGAAAGTCTTTTTTTAATCATTTCTTAATTAAATTAGGTAATTTTTGTAAACGTATATAAAGTTTTCTAATATCTTCATTTTTTATTCATTATCTTCTGTTAAAACTAAAAAAATTTATCTTATTAGTTTCCAAGACATTATTATAAAATAAATTACTTCATTTTCAGGGCTATTAATTAACAGTTCTAATGCGGTAATTAATTTTATTAACGATTTTGTGAATGTCATTATTTTATTATATTTAATCTCCTAATTATAATAGAATATTAGCCGTAACAGATTTTGAATTTTAATAAACATAATAGAGGATGAAATCATGAAACTATGCCATGCAATAGCATAATATTTTTAATGTAAATTGAAACTTCTACTTGACTATCACTACAGAAAAAAATAGAAAACATACATATTGTATATAAGATACAAAAGCAAGTTTATGCTATGTTTTCTTTCATTTCATTATCTCAATTTAATAAAGTTGAATAAATTTTGTATAAATAATATTATAATACAGAAATAAAAATTCAATATTATGGATTTTCTTAAGATTAAATATTTTTCTTAAGAGTGAAAGAATTATTTAAAATAATTCAAAGAGATAAATACAACGAATAGCATAAATTTAATATTGTTTCTGAATTGTGATATCGCTAATTGATGTTTACTGAGCAAAATGTATTATTTTCACACTTCACTATGCATTTAATGTTAAAGTGTATTATACAAATTTACATAAACTTTATCTAGTTATATCATACGTAAAGTATCTGTTGTTAAATATACATGGTCCACTGTACTGTGAAACTGTGTTAAATTGCTACGATATTATTCGAGATAATTTTTTTCAATATTATAATTATATTTATTTAAAAAATTAAATTACAACGGTATGAATTTCATAAATTATTCATGAAATTTTATTATTTCAAGTTTTCAATAAAAAAATCATATTTTAAGAATAATTTTTCTGTGTTATTTTTAATAATTAAAATGTAATTGTTAATTTTTAACGGTAAAATTAGACAGCATAATTATTTTATTGTATTAAATCATAATTTGATGAAATAATTGGGATTTTTTTTATAATTCCAACAAGTTAAATTAAAAGACTAGAACTGGGAAAATTGCCAGAGGACAAAACTTGATATTTTTTCCTGAAAGATTGTCGTAGCTGTCATATATTTCTGTCTACTTAAATGATCGAGTAGCGGTTTTTGTTTCCGAGGCCAATTTTGGCAGACCTTTCTACCTAAAGAACAGAAAATTTAGCGATAATTTGAACCAATATAACGTTTTATTAGCTCTGTCTAAAAATTTATAAATATTTAACGTTTCTGCATAGAAATACTAAAAATTTGTCGGATGTAAATATTTACTACTTGAATGCGTCTGCGCTTCATTATATACTGTATATATTTTTGTTATACATTCTTTTTTATTTAGATATTGGTGACCAATGTTTGGGTATCATTGCAGGAAATATTAGAATGAAAAGTTCAAAGAAAATTCTTAAAATTTCCTGCATTTTATAGGCGTCTGTTTTTGCATTATGGATGAATATAATAACAACAGACAATTGTAAAAGAATATTTAAAATACATTATTCATTAAAAATTTATACCAAAAAATAAGATTTGTATCTGTGATGTTTCTGTATTCAAATAAAACAAAAGTTTTTTTTTTTAAATCTAAAAATTACATAAAATTTTACATTTTTTTTTTTTTTTCAAAATATTTCGTATTAAGTTGTTTTCATTTGTATACTTTAATTTAGTATTTCTTATTCTGTTAAAAACAGCATTCGAAATAAAATTATGGTTATTATAAATTTTATAAAACCGATATGTTTAGAAACAATTTATTGCACATGAATGGTATCATACATTTATGAATGGTGTGCAATGGAATATTAATATAATTAATAGATGCTTTCAACCATATTTTATAATTAAATTTACATTTAAAAGCCACCATTTAAGAATATATATATATTTTTGCAGCTTTCCAACCAATATTCACTAAGCAATATCATATTGGAGATATCGCTATATTTTAATAATACCTTTTTCAGTTTATTTTCTTACCATAATGTAAAATTTAGTTAATTTTATGATGAAGTTAAATATTAGCTTGTTCTTTTAATTGATTGATTCAATGTAAGCTTATCAATGTAGAAATATATATTTTATTCTTTTGAATAAAATATCTTCAACTTAATTCAATAATATTTGATCTTTAATGCTTAAATTTTATATACTGCGTTGATAATATCATTTTACTGTATTAAGTTTATTAAACTAATATATCATGGGAAATGTGTTAATTTATGAGCTTATATTATCAGCTGATTTTGAAATCTCCAATATTTTTAATTTTAAACCATTTATTTAGTTATTTTTAATATTAACATTGAAATAAATAAAATTGTGAAACGGATTGTTGTTGATTACCATTAGAATGCTTTATTTCAACTAAACTAGTCTTTTCAGTGCAAGACATATTTGCAAATGCCTAATAGTGTCATTAAATCAATAAAATTATAATATAAACAGCAATATAAATAGGTTTTCTTTATGGTGATAATACGTATATATAAACTCTACACCCAAGTAAATATTATGAATTCTGAATTTCGAATGTGAAATTTTATTTAATAATCATCGTCTTGTTTCAGAGATACGTATTTACAATTATGTTTGGTATGTATTTATTTAATTTTTAATGAAATGGGTTTTGTAAAAATTTATAATGGATTATTACATTTGAAAAAAATTATGCCAGATGTTTTATTTTCCCCCCACAAATTGCCTAATTTTTTGGTATAAAGAAAGCATTTGAAACAATGCCATTTGTCGATTTTATCTGCTATTTTTCACAATTGTGTTTTTAGTGATTTTTGAAAGCAGATAACCATATATTGAGAATTCTATTCACAAAACGTATCTTGAGGTTACTTTATTTTTAGCAACATCGTAGAAATGTTTCTTGTAGAATTTCAATTTTTCAGACAGAATATAAATTTACAATGTGCAGGAGAATACATTGCCAGTAAGAATAGATGAATCTTTCTATAAGTATAGAACTAAATTTAATAAACCGTTTTGTTCTGATAAAATCCTCTCTAATCAAATAATTATTGTTCTAACAGAATTTTTATTTGCTCTTAGCTTTTTTCATTCTGTTGATATATCGAAAATAGTTCCTATTATATATTCTATTATAATCGGAAAATTTTCTATTCTATAATCTAATATTGTTAATTTTCATGAATGTTTTTTCCATATTTCATGTACATATAATATACTATTATAATTATTTTTTTCTTATGTAATTCCTTTAAAATATCGTATTGCTTTCTACCTTTGAAGAAATTTAAAGATTATGCAGTCTATTCATAATAAATATGCTCCCAAAATGAGAAAGTAGATTCTGTAAATCACTTTAAACAGAAATTCGAGGAACAAAATGCTTCATATCTGCTTCATTTTAGGGAATATTGGATATTTCAATGAATGTAGCAGTTAAATGTGACCAGTACATATAATAAAAACATATATAAATTCTGATTAATTAAGTCTTTCATTACTACAAGATTATACGGTATCACAATTATACAAACTGTAAATGTAATTAGGATTACAGTCAAAAAGGATAATTGCTATTATCCAATTGTTTGGTAATCTTCAGAATATATATAGTACAGTTTTAAAATAATAATGATCGGTCTTAAACAATGAACAATTATTAGAATTTAGTTGAGACATAATGGCGATGATACTTAGTCTTTTACACGCCATCAGCCATTAGAACCATTAAAGAGAATAGCTATTTTTAATGATTGTTAGAAAATGGCAAAATTTTATTATATAACTGTAGTTACTCACTGATTGCTTTAGTCGGATAAACATTTAGGATATGGTTATGTCCCTCTTCAATCCTACGCAATCTTTTATTGCATCTAGATGCAATTAAGTTTAGATTTACAAATATCCCACTGTAGTCTATAGTCAAAGATTTTGGATCTACCATAAGAACAGCTAGAATAAAAATAAAGTCTTAAATCATGAATAATTAATATTATATTTTCATAAGATAATTATAACATATGTAAGGATATTTGTAAATTTATTAATTGTACATCTAAGCATAATTGTATCTAGATGTAATAAAATATTTCTTAAGATTGAAGAGGAACGTTTGCATATTCTAAATGTTTATTCGATTAATGTAATCTATGTTTTTATAATTCTGTTATTTTCTAAGAATTACTAAAGTAGCTGTTCTGTTGATGGTTCTAATTATTGTTTCTCAATCCGTATAAGAGTTAAAATATACCGGTATTATTAAAAATTTAGTTTGGTAATAATTCAATATAAATGCAAACTAAAACTGTTTCAGAGAAAGGTTTTTTTTTTAACTTGAAAATTATATACGAAAGAATTTTTTGCATTCTATAATTTTCTTTTGTTTTCTTTTATATTTTATTATTTATAAAATGTTATACCCTGAAAATCTTAATAAACTTCTTTTATTAACTCTGAATTTTTCTTAAGAGTCCAGGAAATTAGACAAATGTTCATTATTTGAACTGTTATTATATAAATTTTACGTTTCTCTCAATACATTTTATAAATTTTTCATTTAATCAATTTGTGAAGGAAAATAAAATAAAACAAACTTTTACTTTACAAGAAAACTGAGTAAATTTTTTACTAATATATCGTCAATTTTGTATTCTAAAAGCATCGTTCAATTTAGTTAAAAAAATAATGATGCTGCAATAAAAATCCGATCTTCTAGCCATTCTGGATGGCTTTATTCATCATAGTGAATTTTTAAAAATATGAGATAAACGTAAAAAGAAGATTAAGAAAACATTTCTGTGTTAACTTATTTCTACTCTGGTTTCATCTCCAGAGCATTGCATCATTAAAATAATTCCTGTTCTTATATTCTTTATTATACGCAGTTTAATTTGTATTCTAGATTTATAATACTGCATTAAAATTTTAATAATTTTTAATTTGTCATATATTTAAACTTATTAACACCTAAATATTTTAGATTGAAATTTCTAAAGAAGATTAATTAATCTCGGTTCGTAATTGATACTGTTGTATTCGGTTTGATGATTATATAATATAAACTTATATAATAAATTACATAATAATCATAACAATAATTATGCTATATATAATTACCAATTATTACAAAATTTTATTATCTATGCAGATGTTAATTACATTTTATTAGTATTCATAATATATTCTATTTATATTACAAACATTATTAAAGAGGACTTCTAAATAGCGAATAAATTATCTATAACCACTTTATTCGCCTAAAATATTATTATAATTTATATTTTATTTTATTGTTTATAATTTGTCCTCTTTATGTACACTATACTCCGTCTCACTCTCAACTGATAGTGACGTTACGCGATCTTTGGTACATCTGTGTACCATAAGCCTACTTATGAACCCATCATTATCCCTAACTGGTCCTGTGACCCAATACAGTATAAGAAAGCTGCTTTTAGATCCTTTTTTATACGGGCACTCATATACTGCCAAAAAGAAGAAGATCTAAACAGAGAAGTAGAATACATCTTAAGAATTGGAGAGAATCACGGCTATAAAAAGACGTTCACCCTAGGCATTTATAAAACAGTTAAGAAAACATTGTTGGATAGAATTGAGCAGAGAGAGAGTACTTCAATAGAACCAAATGAGATTACAACGAACATACAGGTAAGTAGAGAAGAAGAAACAAAATTTGTATCGTTACCGCATCAGTTAGGTAAGTATAAATGCATTAAGAGGATGCTAAAAAGGCAAAACAAGAGACCAATTAGCAAAAGACTCCCAAATATATACAATATACTGAGAAATGAGAAACATCCTTTAAGAGAAAACGAAAAAACAGAGGTATATGAAATCCCAGTAATGAACACTGAAAAGAGCGAAGGATCTAAATACATCGGCGTAGCAACAAGAATTTTAGGCCAGAGAATTACGGAGCATAAAACAGATATCAGTAAGGCAAAATTAAGTACAGCACTTGCAAACGAAACATATGCCAATAATCTGGAAGTCTACTGGAATAAAGCCAAAGTAGTAAGGCATATAAACAATAAGGAGCATAAGTTCTTAACTGAAACGTTGGAAATAATGCATAGGCAAGAGAATGAACCTCTGTTAAATGAGAAAGTAATAGGTATCTTTAAGGCATGGGAGTTTGCAATCAAGAAATAAATCGTAATCTATATGTAACACTTTAATTAAGTTAATTTTCATTATGTTTTAATGTATTAGATACCGTTAATGTTATATGATGTTATTGCAATTTCTAATAACTTTTTAATATTTGTTCAAAAATTTGTCTAAAATCTTTGTTTTTAATGTTTTTAATGTTTAAGATTTATTAATATGTATTAATGTGCATTTTATCATTATCACGTAATGTTATAATATGAAACAATATAGCTTGTAACATATTCCGATTTTAAATCTTGATAGAACAAAAAACGTTCTTTGAACGAATAACTGTTCTGGAACATCTGTAATTTTTGAAGGATACCTGAAGATGGCTTTAATCAGCCGAAAACGTTTGTATTAATAAAAGATTATAACGTTATTCTCAACTGCTTGGTGTGCTTCCCACTTAAGTTAAGTGATTAGATAAGTTTTAGGAAGAGTTGAAGCAGTTATTATCTGGTGAAAATGTTATGAGTTCTTTAAATAATTTGATTCGGATAACTGGTGTGTTTAAGATTATTTTTCTGCAGGTATGTTATGAGATGAAGATTTAATCACGCAGTATCTATTAAAAATGACAAATCATATTATTAAATACATATGATTTGTCATTTATATATCAATATATATCCGTATGTACTATCAACAGTCATTTAATCGAACACTTTCGAACTTGCTTTGATATACTGCCTAGTGAGGGAAATTTTGTGAAGACGAATGAATGCCTTGGGTGGCGTTCTTTACAATGTTTACATTAAGTGAACAAATTCATTCACTATTTCTCATTTGCTGTACCTTAAAATTAGCGAATGTTAATAAGCTAACAATAAGAGAAGCCGTAGACTTCGAATTGGCAAGAATCTAGTTTATTTCTGAATTAGGTGTGTCATGTTGATAATCCTAACATGAACCTGAAATAAGAGCCTATATCCAATACGTGATTGTAAATAATAATTTAACTGAAAATCTTTTCTCAATTTTTTCATTTAATCTCACTGTTTAGGCATAAGAACTTAACGTAGCTGTCTGCGTTAGATGCATCACATTGCAAACTAAAATATTGCCACCCTGTGAATCGAATATTCCATTGTATTAAAGATTTATTTAAAACAAAAACTGTATTCCCATCGATATTTGATTATCATCTTTTCGTAATTCAATTAAAATATTATTTAGGTTCATGTCAGGGTTAGCTGTGGATTCGCCTAATTCAGATCCTTCCTTTTGAATTGGTTAATGTGTGAGGGTTGATCAGATTTGTGATAGGCAGCAACTTGACTGATCATTTAGAGATGAAATAAATTTTTACTTATATGTTTCTGTGTCGAGAAGTGTGCTTTATGAATACTGATAAATCTTATTTTTTATTCAGTTCAGTTAAAATAATTTTGTTTTCTATAGATGATAACAATTTTTTTAAAATACTGATTTAACTTATAACTGTTAACGAAACTGGCGTGAAACGATCTTAATTGACAGTAAACGTTCCCTGCGTTTAAATACTAATTGATGTCATATTATTAATTTGCGGCTAGAAGTCGTAAACAAATTATCACAAGAGAGTAAAAGTGGAAGCATTCACTGTAACACCATTTGATCTAGTTTTGGTTAAAATGGTAAGAATTCTCTTTTGACTGCTTCACGTTTTCACGTCTGACTTTACAGTTAGTGCGATTCATCTATGAGTAAGAAGTCGCATTATAGCGCACCTTAATGCCTGTTGCATTTTTGTGCTAGATAAAGTCGATGTTAATATGCATTTACATGCATATTAACATCAACTTTAATATATACGCACGGTGCCGCGAAAACGCGAAGCAGTCAAAATAGAATCCTTCCATTAGGATATTTTAAAAGTACGTTTTCACAATCAATTTTACTTAAATGAACAGGAATTTTAAACAATTTTAGCAACTTTTTTCATTTTTAAATATAATAGTGTGTAAGTAACCATTTTATAATTTTTTATAAATAAAAGTAATTCTTAAGTAAATATTTGTAATTTGTTGAGAAATAACAAGATTTAATACGATAAATATTACAATCATGAAGTACAATGAAATGATCGTACTTTGAGATTCAATATTATATAATTTCTGATTGTATAAATAATCTCTTCTATACCAGTCATTTTTTTCTGTTTTAAGATAATTTAGCTGATTATAGTGAGTTTTAAAAAGACCACCTTCAATCTTGATTGGGCAGATAAAAAGATCAACTTTCAGTGATCTTTCTTCAGTGAACCATGGCTACAAGCAGTTTTGAATGATCCTTATAGAGCTAAAAAAAACATGAAAGTGAATATTTAAATATTTTTTAAAAATTGAAATAAATTAAAAACTGTCAATTTGTTATAACAATTTTTCATAGTTAATAAACAGAACTACAAGTTCTCAATTATACATTAAGTTTTTATTGATGCTTTTTAAATTAATTATTTGTGCACATTTTAAATTAGCTCCAGCTAATCCAAATTGTTCTGTGGGCTGCCTGAAGACTTTTCAGTTTTTTGTAGCCCCACACTAGATAAAACAATATTTATTTTATTTAATGTTGTTATTTTTATGTTTTTTTATTTACATAATTTTGATAAGGAGGTGTCAAATTACATAAAAGTTTCTTAAAAATCAGCACACTAAACTGTAGGAAAAAAGTTTTTTTTTTTCATTATAAAAAAGACACTTGTCAATATATATAAATCATCTCACATGCTCATAGAAGACTGCAGCAGGCTACAGGTTGAGCAGGCCTGTTTTAAATGGCTAATGTTGAACTTGTCTCCTCACTTATTCTTTAGTTTTAACTATTTTGTGAATTAATATTTATCTATTACGTTAATATGGAAGAAGACTGGAATTTTTTGTAAAATAACCTGGAAAACATGGAAAAGTCAGGGAATTTTAGTATTCTGTTTGGGTGGCAACCCTGTCAAGAGTCGAGAGAGTCTGTTCGGGAGACAGATTTCTGGTCCATAACACGAAATTTCTAACTGATGAAACAGAGAATGTGAAAAGTGAGTTAACTCTTAAACTAAAATATAATACGTTAAATAATAATGAAAATAAAAATAAATAATAAAGAGCATAATAAAATAATAATAGGATAGGTCAGATTTAACTTCTTCACAACAGTAGAACCCTGTGTCATGTCTCTTAGGAATTGGCTTACTAAAAATTTCTGAATACAATGGTTTTGAAACTTTCTCATTTTTGCACCTGTGCTCCATCTCTCTCTCTCTGTTTCTAATTCTACAATTCTGTCATCAGCTCTGATGAACTCAATTAATAAATATTCAAAGATGCTTGACATAATTTGTAATTTCTAGCAAATATCATCCTTTGTCTAAGTTACAACAATCATCAAGGGCATTAAAATCTGGGGAACCGTGAAATAATTGCACATTGTCTGCACTCCTCTTAGAGTTTGTGTGATCTCTCCCAGTAGAACCCATGGCAAGCAGGAAAAACTGCTAGAAATGTGTAAAGTGTCTAATGATACAGAAAAATGTTTTAAATACTTAACAAAATATATTTAAAATTAACTTACAATTAACTTATAAGTATTTAAATTTAAGTTAAACTACTTAATATTAAAGAGAATCAAATGTCTATGGAAAATTCAAGAAAACCAAAAAGTTAAAAAAATACTTTAAAAGTATATATTTTCAGAACCCCTACAACAAGAGGAACACAAAATAAATAGATCCTATTAAATATTCAAACAAAAGTTTAAAACAAAAAAAAGTTAGTTCAAACTACTTGCAATGTGATTCTAATCAAATCTTATCCTGATTTGTTCTAGAATATTCTATTTATAAAATTTTAGATTACCCCATCAATCTATATATTTGCAGAGACCTTATGAAAAAATAGATAGAACATAGTATAAGATAGTTGATTTCATATTTTCTTGATTTTCTATCTTCAAGTGTCAAAATTCCAAAATGAAAATTATGATGAAAAATTAATTATGTTATGATGAAAAACCTAATAATTTATATATCCTAAGTATGCTTTCAAAGAGCTGATTCTAATGTATATACTTTACCTCCCTATAAAGAATGAACACTTAGAAATCAAAGAAAACACTGAACCTAACACAGTTGAGCAAAGTTAAGCCTAACTATTAACACTAACAAATTAGTCCTAACTCCTTAAATAATCAAATAAATCAGATAAATTATATATCAGAAGATTCAGAAAAACATTATCTATAAGAATATAACAAAATTAAAATCCTTTTAAGAATGAATACCTAGGAAAGAAAGAAGCTAAGCCTAACCCTAACAACTTAAATTAGTACTAACTCCTTTAAAACTAGGGCAAACCAAATTATATATCAAAAGATTTAGAACAAATTTATCTTTAAGAATATATCAATATAATTTACACTCTAATTGAAACTAACTAGGGGAATAACATTAAACCAAATATTCAAGCTAAATTAACCTCTAGCTAGTGTTGCCATCCGTCCTGATATATTGGGATCGTCACCGTTATGGACCTTCTTGTCCCGACATCCCGACAAATAAAAAGTAATTTTATATTAAATAAAAGTGTTCTAAATAAAAAGTAATTATATTAAATAAATTTTTTACTTCATTTCTACACCCCCATCTCAGAGTGTCCCAACGAGGTCCCAGCTAGATATGGCAACCCTATATCTAGCCCAATTATTCCGAATTAAACTGCAATTTTAATGATTAGTTTTTTAAATCAAGGCTATGGTGCCATTGTCTATTGAGTTAATGATTAATTAATTTTTAAATTTGAATTAAGGTGGCACTGTCTAGTAATTAAAAATTATAATTTAATTATTAATTATTAAATGTCATCACCTTAGTTCAAATTTAGAAATTAGTTAATTATTAACTCAACAAATAGTGGCACCATTGCCTTAATTTGAAAAAACTAATCATTAAAATTACAGTTCAGTTTGGAATTATTACACTAAGAGTTAATTTGGCTTGAAATATTTGGTTCAAAATAATTTACCTTTGTGCATAAAAAAGTTGCTTCTCAAAGATCCCTGAAGGTGCTCAAAAAGTTCACCAACACACTCAATGCCAGCCACCAAACTTTTGATTTGGGGTGTTATGTTTGGTGTTGGTTTGTTATTTACATGTCAGAAATAAGTATCAACCTTTTGCATATAAAAATGTTTTCATTTCATTTTTGAGTGAACTATTCATTTGATTTTGATGATATTTTTAATGTGTTAAGAATTGAATGCTAAACAAGTTTGTATTTCGAAATTTTTCCCTATCTGTTATGGTTTATGAGATGGGATTTGCAAGTGTACTCATTTGTATAATCAGCTCATTTGAAAGGTCACCATTACATAGCCCACCTATGACTTTTTATTTGTTGGCATTAACAAATTTTTGAAATTTGTGATAGTTATCAAGTTATTTTGGAAGGATATTTATTTTTATACTTTTCTTCCACCCTGTATATTCAAATGTTTTATTATTTATTGGAAAAAGAAATAAGATATTTGTTTAATTTGCAATGCTTAGTATTATGCAAATTACCAAGCATAAAATACACAATGTCATTTTATATCTTTCTAAAAATATTTTATTAGCTCCAATATAAGAAAAAAAATCAATAATAAAAGTAGATGTTTAAATAAGTTATATATAAATTAGGGCTTCCTTTAACACAGATACAAATACAGCTTATAGTGATCAATAAAAAATATGGAATTTAAAAAGTGTTTTTGGGATATCAAGTCATCTTCAGTTTTGCATAATAAATGATTAAATATAAAGTATAATATGCTAAAACTAGACATGTTAGACTAGTAACTGCTTCTTCATAGTTATAAGTAATACTACAAAACAAGCACTTTTAGCAGGTAAGATTAATTTATTTAAGAGTGAGTAATGCTTTCAGCTATCTGCCATCTTATTTTTTGTAACCTGAAGATGGCAGATAACTGAAAACTTTAGTTAATCTCAAATAAACTAATTTTAACTGCTAAAAGTGCTTATGTGGAGTCCGTGGGGAGTCTTATTGACAAGATTTTTGTGTTTTCCAACATCAAATTCCTGATACCAAATTGTGGGATCAGAGAGTGTAGAAAAACGGAATGGGTGCTCATCTATAATGTTGAATCAGGTCTGACACCAGGAACAGTTTAAACCGTGTTGCTCCAGCACAGTGAATATTTAAATGAGCCACATCAGGATTGTGGGCAAAAAATTGTGAGCAATGTGTGTAAGCTAAGGTAAATGGTTCAGAAGTGAAGTGAGAAATGCAGAAACAATCGACAACTAAACTATATATAACTAAATAATATATTTAATATAAAATAATAATAATACAAATAATTAGAAAATAAATATAACATGAATCAAAGATAGATAGCACAGTATAAAACTAACAAAAGTACAAAGTTATGTTACCACTCTGTTTCCTCCTGCTGACCGTCCATCCCAGATGACCGTCTAGTGGATTTGTTTTTATTAAAATAATCACCAGTAATTAAACAATAAACAAAACAACATTTATTACAATGAATAGAAAGTTTACATATGACCAGGCATAGTAATGACTATTGTGTGAACACCAGGACGAGCCTGAGGATATTTAAACACTAAGAATAATTAGATCTATATTAATGTTAAATGATAATACAGTGACATCTGATTTGCAACACCCGATCTTCCCCTATTCGAGAAAGAATAGAAGTTAAGCTATACTTAACTTAAAGGAGGCAGACTTGTAGAGTAACGAAGTTCGGCGGAGGAGACTGTTTTCTGTGGAGATGAGTTGGATGCTGGAGACTGGACAAGCCCCTAGTTGGACAATGGAGTGCTGGCCTTGAAGGGGCAACGGGCAGAGGTGATCGGACCCAAGACGATCGACAGTGTCCATTGTTCTGGACTTAGTTTTTATAGTCCTTATGATCACTGCCCACAAAGAAGACATTAGTGCCTTCCTGGCCCAATCCAAAATATTACATCGTTTGTGACGTCAGAGATGTGTCTTCTTCGACGTATAGTATTCGAATCCCCATCTCTGACGTAATAGGCTAGGGGTCCAGTTTAGGGTTTCTTTGTCTCCTCGGAAGTACTCATTTAAATGACTCACTCTTAGTCATCTAAGTTTCGGGGTGTCCTTTCCTTTGTTCTCCAAACTTCGCCAATGATTCATCCTTCTTCCCAGCATTACAGTTAAAACCTAAGCCTGACCTTAATGGGACTGTAGTTTAATGAGAGAGACAGATAAACCCATGAACATACCCTTGAGAGAGAATTTTTTTCTTCTTTTCTTCATATTTTCATTAGTTTCTTTGAACTAAAGGCAAAAATACTTACAAACACAAAGACGATGACATCAGATGATCAAGATGATTCACCCAAACATGGACATAGTTGAAGAGGAGAACTGAAGCAGGAAAGAGCTGAGCCAAAGCCAGAAGAGGAGAGCCACAGCCACAGCCAGAGCAAAAACTTTAAGCAAATAATACTTTCTTTCCTTTTTTATTCCTCCTACTTTCTTTTAATTTTCCAATCATGTCAAACTGAAGAGAAGGTTCAAAATGAAACTAAACTTTTCATTTGACAAAGGAAATACTATTTCTAGCATCTCATTGGTGTTGAAAACTGTCAAATAAAAATTATGCTAGTTTGCTTTAATCAGGACCAATGACTGGATCCCTTGGTTTGTTTCTCTCTCAGGTATTATGAGTTTATCTGACAAGTCTAATATTCTATTTCCCTCTCCCAATTAAAAAGATCATTCAAAAATAATAATGTTTTCCTGGTTAATTTTGTTAGGTTTACAATATAAAATGACATTATGACATTTAATCTGTACAATTAATTTAGTAAAAAAGTTTTTAAACTTTTAAAAACAGTCTAAAATACTGCGTAACCAATATACTTATGAAAGAACACAAAACAGCACTAATTGCAGTAGAATAAAGAATTTTTCTGAAGTAGTTCTTATACATGGATCAACTTATACATTTGTATATACAATAATTATAATTAAACCAATAATGAAAAATTTTATCTACAAAGTGTATTGGAAATCATTTATCAGTTTTTAATGTTAACAAATTAACTAAATAAGTTTGATTAAATCAATTGTAACAGTCATCAGATAACAAGCACAGTAAGCAGAAGAATAATAATTAGATCTATTAACTTATTGATGTCTGCAAGATATTTCAAAATAAACCTAATTAATCAGCAAAAAATTAATATTGTGAAATCTCGCTTAATTTTCATCAAAATTTTTGCGCTTTTTATTCTGATTCTAACAATGAAAAATTTTTTAAATTTTAGTTCTTTCACAACTTTTTGTTCATTATATGAAATCAGAGAAAACATGATTTTTTTGGTATGAAATCATAGCCATCCAATGAAATATTTGTTATTTTTTGATACTGGCAAGCCTTATGAATAAAAAAAGTTTTGAATGAAGAAAATCTGATCATATTTTAAAAAATTTTCAACAAAAAATTGTGTTATGCAAATTCTGATTGATTAAATTACATTGTATAATTAGTTGAAAAATAATATAAAATTTATTAAAATATTGTCATTTTTTTAATAAAATATATTTATTGGTATGTTTTTCTTTCATTTCAATAATATTTATTTTAATTTTTTATAAAATTTTGAATTTATAACTAACAATCCAACATATATGAAAATCATTCACTCTGATATATAAACAGCTTTAACATTTTCTATTTTATTTTAATTGGCTTGCAGATGCTTTGTTGACATACTACATCCAATACCACATGAAGTATAGTAAAGTAGGCTTGGTCGCAATTTCTGTGAAGTAACTGGCAGCCATAAAGCAATAAAAGTACCATGCCCCTTTTAATATTTACATTATGATTAGGTTATTTACATTAGGATTTCTTCATATTTTACTTAATCATTAATAAAAATAAAGCAATAAATATATAAATAGGTAACAATATTATTTATTTTAACAGCATTAATCAATATTTTTGTATTATTAGCAACATTTCTTCAGTTTTACAAATTTTAGAGCTCACTGAAATTTCATTTTTTACTTAAAATTTCAAAAATAAATTTATCTCATTCCAAAACCAAAATAAAATTACTAAAAAAAAGCAAAATGTTAAAATATGATGAAAAATAATCCAAATTCTACTAATACAATCCATTCAAATTTTCTATGTTTAAAATGTAATTTAAAAACAAAAATTCTGAATGAGAAATTACTAGCTAGTGGAAGTAGTGGACTACTGTGATTGTATCTTTACTATATTATGGAGCCATAATGTTCTTTGATTGAAAGCAAGATAACATTGCATGGTACGATAATGTATTAGTAATATAATCCTTAAGATAAACAAATAATGCACCAAACATAAATAAATAAAGTAATATGATCTTTTAAATGTAGTTAATCAATATGCTCAGATTTGTATTTTGCAAATGAATTTTTAAGTGCTATATCTCAAAAAAAATTTTGAAAATTTTTTTCATACATTTAGATTTATAGAAGTTGTATATGCATAACTTAGGGAATGCCACATTAATTTAAAGAAAATTCAGTGCAAGTTCAAGAAAAAAAAACAGAAAAAACAAAAATATTTATTGTAAGATTGCTTCATCTATAAAAAAAAATGAAAAGAAATTTAAATTAGTACAATGAAAGATATTATAAATACCTTTCCAATCCAAATATATGTAACAGTAGGTGTTTCTATAATAAAAACATCTCCAGAATTCAAAGAACTGGCTGTTTCTTGAACCTATTATAATGAAAAATTTATTTATTTTTTAATATGTATAATATAAATATATATGTATAAATGCAATGTTGGCTCAAAGGCCTTTGCCAACTTTAAAATTGAAGTTATCAATAAAATTTCAATCCACTTGCTTTTAACATTCTTAAAATTTCAATGCCAAACTGATTCATACTTTAAGCTTTACTATATCATAATCTCATGGTATGCAAAATACATATTTGGGGTATGCATTAAAGAGGTATCAGTATGTGCTTATTCTAATACAGAATAATATATAAATCCAAATAAATAAAAGTGAAATCCAATATGGTATGAAAGATATAAAAAACATTTTAATAAAAGTGTCTCAGTGTAGAGATCACTCATTTGGATTGTAACCACAAGTATCTCATCTCCTGAGAGATGAGATACTTGTGGATACAATCCAAATGACAAAATGTGAATGTGTTTGAAAAGACAGATTAAGAAAGCAATATGAAATGAAAAAGGGTATGATTGATTCAGTGTATAAATTAATATTGAGATGGATTAAAATAAATTGTTTAGAAGAACCAGAAGAACTATAAATAAACATTAAATCATGGAATAATTATATAAAGTGCTTTCAGATCTTCAGTCTGTTCAATGAATAGAACAACATACAAAACCATTCAAACTGCATTCAAAATCTAAATATTTAAAAAATGATATGTATATAAGCATGACTCGAAATAACGGTCGCCAGCTCGCTATTGGCAACTAAGAAATTGTGGTTGGCAAGTGTAATGAGATAACATTGGAAATGCTTGATTAATATTTCT
>AYEL01018761.1:0-11533 GCA_000484575.1 Olivierus martensii
ATGTATTATACAATTTCATACTTTTATTATATGCAAATCTGAAAATACTTAAAATAAACGAACTTTTGAGTGTTTAATGTGTATTTTTTATCTTACAATTAAAAACAAATTTTATATGAAAAAATCATATCGAAATAAGATTTTTAAACTTAGAAATTTTCACTTCTATATTCACAGAACAAAAAACAAATTATACAATTATCTAAACTATAATGATAATAATTTCAATACTGAGTTTTTATAACTTAAAGGGCATAATAAAAAAGAAAATTGTCTTCTGTGTTTAATAAAATGGAAAGTGAAAGAAGAATACAGATCGAATTACTCATGTCAAGTACGTCATAGAAATTCTCCCCTTTGTGAAATATTCCCGACCCCTATTTCTACCGCAAATTCAGGCAGACAGACTTGACTCAAGTCAGATAACAAATCATAATTCAACTAACTTAGGGAATTACAGTCAAACCTGTTTTTATGCGGTCGGTTTTTGTGCGATATTTTTTTTTTGTGCAGTATATAAAAAACATTCCATCAAATGCATATAACGAATAAAAATTAATTAAAAAATGTAATTAAAAAAAATAACGCACAAAAACAGGTTTGACTGTACTTCATTAACAAGCTGCTGTGCGGAGATTTTCCAGACTTTACAATCGAAACTACTTCCTCTAATACAGCCACTACCGTAGATGTCAAAACCTTTGTCATTGATTGTACATTGAAAATTCATCTGATTACATGTTTTATATAAAGCTATAAACTGTACATATTTATTGGCTACTATGCTAATCTGGCACTGTAAGAGATATGCCTACTTTTGCATTTTCTTCCTGAACTCTAACATAACTCTAACATAAACATGCAAAAATTATCGATTTCGCTTACAGATAGTCCTCGACATATGACGATTCGCACTTATGATCGCCAAAAATTATTACTAAAATTCCCTGATTCAACTTTGCCATTTGCATATACATACATATATTACATTGCTTTTGTATACACATTGTAGCATTGCTATTAGTCAGCAATCAAAGCCTTATTACTGTATCTTGTTGTAACTCTTGTTATATCCAGTAAGAGAAATATACTACAGATGAAAATTCCAACAAAAAAGAAGGCGAGGAAAGCTTTGTTTAACCGTTTTAACAGAAATCTAATTTATGAAAATATAAAAACAGAAATCAAACAAATCGAGAATTAAAAAAGTCGAGGACTTTTTTAATTCTTTGTTTTTGTACATAGTTTCCCGATTTGTCAGAATCGACTTATGACGGAGACATTGGAAAGGAACCCAGTCATAAGTGGAGGTATATCTGTACATCTGAAATAAACAATTTTTGAAATCATTATTAAGATTACCTGAAAAACTAATGCGGTTCTCGAGTATTTGAGATTCTCCTATGTGGCTCATAGTGACATGAAGTTTGACCACCTGTTATATCATCATCTATTTGATTTTCTTGGCAAGCCTTACCTCTAACATTCCAAGCAGAAAAACAGAATTTATCTTTTTCCAGTTCTGTTTAATCAGGCTAGAATTATTGCCATTTTTGGCAATACTAATATGTTTTGTTGAGGCTACTTTTTGCGGTTCTCGAGTATTTGAGATTCTCCTATGTGGCTCATAGTGACATGAAGTTTGACCACCTGTTATATCATCATCTATTTGATTTTCTTGGCAAGCCTTACCTCTAACATTCCAAGCAGAAAAACAGAATTTATCTTTTTCCAGTTCTGTTTAATCAGGCTAGAATTATTGCCATTTTTGGCAATACTAATATGTTTTGTTGAGGCTACTTTTTGAATTGATTGACTGTGTATTTTAACATTTATTTTGATAATTAAATAATTTGTTAATTTAATTATTGTAAATTCACTGTAAAATTTCAATAATATTACTTTTATATTTGTAGCTTCAATCTGATGAGATCCCAAAGAAATAGGAGCAAAATACATTTTCAACCATTCATACAGAAGAATGAAACATTTGTAGTTAATCTTCCTAAGTGTTTCTGATTAATTGTGGATATTACTCTCTTACAAGAAACCATGCAACCTTCTCATCTTCCATTTCTTCATACTGCCTCCTATATCACTCAGTTTCTAAAGGTTTTTTCTTTCCTTTCACAGAACATCTGCTCAACCATTAGTGGACTTAATAATAATTATAGAGCACTAATGGCAGTAGTGACTTCTAAAAACAAATTTATTTCAAGATAACTGAGTACTTTCCGATCTAATACCGAGATCATTCTCAGCATATACAGTATTTTAAAAAGAACAGAATTATAACTTGCGTTCTTATAATTTCATAAAGCTTGTTTCATTAGTGGACTTTTTAAAGATCTGGATGATGACATAATCAAACATTAACAACTGGATGTTGACTTTTAACTTTGACCAATTATGATTACTGGCATTGTCAGGAGATGATCACAAAGGAAGAATGTTGTCCCCTTCATGTTTCCTTATTTGTGACTTTTGTACATAGTTTCCCGATTTGTCTTTTTTTTATACATAGTTTTAGTTTTTAGTTTGTAAACAGCTTCAGTTTATAAGTTGTACATCATATTAATTTTTAAGTGTTTTTCATGATCTATGAGCTCACACCTTTTCCATCTATGACTGTGTTTTAACTGATTTAGATGACATATCACCAAAATCCTGTGAACAGATTTTTTTCCTCTTCTAAGGATGACTGAAGGATTTGACATTGGATGCAACAGGAGTGATAGCCAATTGGGCATTGCTTTGACTGGCTTTTTCCCCCCTCCATATGTAACAGCTCCAGTGTTTGTCCTTTGTGGTCAAGCTGTCAGGCCATGAGGGAGGTTTTTGGGATAACAAAAAGCCCCACAGAATGGGTGTTGGCTTACAGAAAGAAATTTATTGTCTGGCATAATTTTCTTTCTAACTAAGAACACGTGACAGTTTAATACTAAAATATTTTGCTTGTTTTTTTATCTTAGATCTAGTTAATCCAGCCATGAGAATTTTTGAACGATAAGTCTGCTTTTGTTGAATGTACCCGTATTACTTCAAGTTTAAGTCACACTTTTTATTCAATTTTTAAGATGTAAAATTTGGGTGCAGTTTAAATTCAAAGAGAATACAGTTGATTCTCTGTAGTCCAGCGCTTCGCCAGTCCGATACTTCCAGTAGTCCGACACTCTGCAAACCGTCGCGGGCCCACGTGAAATTTTCATGTCACAACTTGTCCATGTGAGAGAAAATGACGTAAAACAAATTGTCAGTTGCTATTTATTCATTGCACAGGCATTATAATCGGACTATTTTTTAAGTTCAGTTCACTGTTTACTGTAAAATAGTGTTTTTACTATATTAGTTTTTGTTATTTATCTTTACATAAATCAGAAAAGTTAAAAACAAAAACACAAGGCATTGACTGTGGTCGAAAAGGCAGAAATAATTAAGATACTTGACTTGGGAGAAAAGTTTAGTGATTTGGCTTCATTTTATTGTATTAGACAAGTCACCATTTATGATATTAAAAAAATCGAGATAAAATTAAGGATTTTGTGAAAGATTTGAACAGCAAGAGCAGTGATAAGAAAGTCTTAATAAAGTGAGCATATTTGTTTGTGTAATTCCATTTTTTCATTGAACATTCAATAATCTGACAAATCTCTGAAATCTGACAAGCCCCGGAACTATATGTGTCAGATTATGGAGACTCTATTGTATTTTAATATCTTATTTCTCCAGATCTCCCATCCCCCCAATGATTGGGTTTTTGCTTTACGCTCTACCCATGCGTATAGTATTACGATCATTAATAAGAGTTTATTCGGTGGTCACCCATTTGTACTTTTCTGATTTAATTCAGTTCCTGTTTGATAGTAGCTGTGTAGAATCATGTCATATCTGGCCATATTTTAATTATAAGAAAAATCACAAATTACTATAATGCTGTTTATAACCGCAGATGGAAACAAATTGCCCACCTTTTAACATATGATAAATTCAGCACTAGTATGCAGTAGAGTAAAAACATTTATTTTACATAATATCGCAAACGTTTTCAGTTCGACACCATTCTCAAGCGACATTTCAAATCATAACAGAACTCAACAACGAAGCATATAAGTGTTACTGTGGTTACACTTATATGCTTCGTTGTTGAGTTCTGTTATGATTTGAAATGTCACTTGAGAATGGTGTCGAACCGAAAACGTTTGCGATGTTTTTACTCTACTGCATACTAGTGCTGAATTTATCATATGTTGAATTTAAGAGTTTTAAGCAGTTTAAAAGAAAAATCTTATTCTAGCCCACCTTTTATTATTTTAAACAAAAAAACTGTACCCAAGGAAAATTTTCCTAAAGAGTGTTATAATTCAAGCATAAAAGAATGCATGGATGACAACAGAATTGATGAAAGATTGATTAGAACATGTTTGGGAGAAGAGACCTTCCACTATTTAAAAAAAAAATGAATGTGATAGTATATCTGAAGGTAACGTAGCCTCTTTATTAGGCTGCTCCATAATTTCCACACACTACTAAAATAATATAATTTCAGCTCACTTGGGCAGAGAAAGAACAATCCGTAATCGTCAAACGTGATTCTCAATAAATTAGGTAGCTTATATACATTAATACCTATTTAAATAAATAAAAATGTTTCTTATTTTTCAATACACAATGGTGACGTCACAATGCCATATTAAATCGGCTGTTTTCGTAGCACAAAATGCATAGATACTTATTTAGATTATGCAGAATCGTTCTGTGAAATTATTATAAATATCAACCGTTAATTTAAAAATTAATATCGAAATTTAAAAGATTAGAGTATTATAAAATTATTTTTATTTTTTTTCAATTTTAAAATCCTACTGCAGCTTAAATTCGAAGTAATATAGTATTAAAACTGCTCAAAAATCTGAATTGAATTGACTGAATTATAATTTGAAAAATTCAGTCCTGCTGGTTATTGTTTCCTGTTGGAGTAGATAAAAATAAAATGATTATTATTTAGGCATTCAAGTCAATTTCTATGTTAAATTTCATTCGAGAAACCAGCTGTGACTTTGAAAGATGTAAAATGCTGAATATGAAACAATTTATTGGAACAAAATAAATAAAATTATATATTTATTAAATTTAATAAGTGAATATTTGCAAATTTTATAACAGATGTTTAAATTTTGTTTATTTTTCTGACTATCCTGATTAGCCAGGATAGTCAGAAAATAAATTACCCTAGATAAGCAAAACACTTAAAAAATATTAAGGACAATATGTATTTAATATTAAAAAATAAATAAACTGCATACATATATGAGATGAGATTAATCGGTTCAAGCGTGAATTCGAGTTTGTAGAGCTTTGGACGATTCCATTTTTTTCTTCTAAGCAACAGGGTTAGGTTAGGCATTCAAGTCAATTTCTATGTTAAATTTCATTCGAGAAACCAGCTGTGACTTTGAAAGATGTAAAATGCTGAATATGAAACAATTTATTGGAACAAAATAAATAAAATTATATATTTATTAAATTTAATAAGTGAATATTTGCAAATTTTATAACAGATGTTTAAATTTTGTTTATTTTTCTGACTATCCTGATTAGCCAGGATAGTCAGAAAATAAATTACCCTAGATAAGCAAAACACTTAAAAAATATTAAGGACAATATGTATTTAATATTAAAAAATAAATAAACTGCATACATATATCCAAATGCTTGTTTATTTTTTTCAATAAATTATAAAGAAATTGGTTTATTTGCAGCAACAAATTACTGCAATATTTATAATTTTAATTTGATTCTAATTTTTATCCCAATTATTTAGGATATTATAATGAAATCAATCTTTCAGATAGTTCATCTAAGATAATACATTGATAATTAACCATCACTTTTAGGCTGCAGATTATCTCTGATTAATCTTCAACCTGGATAATCGAGAGTCTATAATATTTAGAGTTATAGACATTCTGCTGCTTAAAAAAAGACAAACAATACAGAACTAAACTGTTTTGTGTCTATATGATATTTAATTTTTGCAAAACATATTTTGGATTAAATGATAAAACTTTTATACATTGTATCAGGGCTGCCAACTTTTTTATGCCCATGAGCTACTGTTTTCGCGTATAGCAATCTATCGATATCAAGAGCATAAAAGTACAAAAATAGCAACGTCATGTATATAATTCAAAATTCATTAAGTAAAATAAACAATTCTTCATAATATGAAAATAACTACAAATACATGGGTACATACAAAAATTTTGATGCGATATTTAGTATTGTGTAGATTTTGCAACTGATTCAAAATTTGGATTATATGACAAAAGAGATAATCTTAAAATTTTTATGAACATTTTGTTGTGAATGTAAGTTTGATTTTAAATCTATAATTTTTGCTCTGTGTATTTCGGAGACTTTCAGATATTCATTTTCATAATTGGAAAGTAATGTTTGAAAATGTCTTCTGATATTTCCCTTTTTTGGAATAGCAACAACTGAATTACATATTAGACAAGAACATTTGCCATTAACCATGGAAAAAAAGAAATCATGTTCTCATCATTCATCATGGTAATGATAAGTTTTAATTTTCTTTTCTATGCTCATAATTAAGGCTAAAAAAATTTTTTTCAATAAGTGAAGTAGTTAAATTTATTAAAAAATAAACCCTTTTAGTGCCGAACAACAATATATTATTGTCCTAAAAAGTGTTGCTGCTTAAAAATTTAAATATACAGTTTATGATAGTTAATATGTTATATTGTCATTGTGAGATCCTGAAGACCCCCCCCAACGGTACTCCCTTGTCTTATCGAAATAATATGAAATTATGTTAAAATTTTAATTTTTAATTTAACGAAAAAAATGTTTAAAAATAATAATTAATTAATAAAGACCAATCAAGATAATGTTAACAGGGAACTTCGAATAAGTTCGCTAGTTCCTTGTCCATCCGTGGGAAAGTTCCTCCAGGTGGATGGAAAGAATAAATAAATACGAGTTCCATGTAAAAGAAGAGGGGTAGTATTGGAGAGTCAAAGAGATTAGAAGGCAACAACTATGTAAGTTTTGAGCGACGAGAAAGCAATTCGTCCCGTCGCGTCAGGGCAGCCGACGAACACAAGGATCGATGGGCGGTGATGACAATGATGACGATGAAGTACAGTACTATATTGTGTGTTTTAAAACAATTGGAACTGGACAACTGTCGAACTTGTAACAGACACTTTGAATATTTGACCTTTTGTGTTAGCATTCAGATAACTTTCAAAGTTGGATTATTTACATGATGTAACATCGGTAAAAATCTCAGGTATTTGGAGGTCGTGAAACTCACTCTTTCTCAACATTGTATTATCACACAAACGAAAATTGTAACGTAGGCTAAATTAGATTTAAGTTAGAAATTAAATAAAATTCATTGGTAATTGCTATAATCACTGTTAATTGCTATATATATTCTTGTAAATAAATATCTTATTTTGTTTATAATATAGTTATTTGAGTCAATTTCCAATCCTGGACCTTGGCGTCACGGATCCACGCACCAAGCGCGACGGTAAAATTCAGCCAATTTTGGCAACTCGACATCTTTTAGCAGCACCTACCCTCCGCGATCCTCACAGTGATATTTCACAAAAATAAATAAATCTATAATCTAATTTTTCCTATGAGAGTAAATAGTATAATATGCAAATAAAAAAATCATCATATATTTTTAATTTTGTATAAAAATAATTCAATCTAGATAGTTGAATAGGACTTGTTAAACTTGCAAAAAACTATACAGTCAAACCTTGATAAGACGCCACCATCTGTTTGGGGACGATTTTGGCAGCTAATTGGAGTTGGTGTTTACCGAAAACAGTAGTAGTATAAAAATGAAAATGAACTCTGAATTTATTAAATTTAATAAAATACAGTACATTTATATTTTATATCAAAACTTAATATTTCTAAAAAATTGTATATTTTACAGTACTATATAGAAAGCATGTCCATCTGCTGTTCTGATCCTGATGTACATTGTGTTTTACAGAGAACTCAAAATAAAGACTTTGAGTTCTTTGTAAAACACAATGTACAGTTCATTCCAAAAAGGTAGTCACCTAAGCAGAAGATGTTCAGCTTCCTTACAATATTTACAAACCAATGAGATTAATCGGTTCAAGCGTGAATTAGAGTTTGTAGAGCTTTGGACGATTCCATTTTTTTCTTCTAAGCAACAGGGTTAGGTAGGCTCTTTCTTTTTGTTTTACATATATTGTTTTTTAGGATCTTATATATATTTTTTTTCTTTGTTTTGTTTTATTATTAATCTTAATAAAAATTAAGTTTCTTATGTGGAATTAAAGAAAGTTATTTGCAATTGGTTTTGGAATGTAACCCTTCTTTTTGTATTGGCTCCAGGTCTCATATAACACTGTTTCACACAGCCCAATGTTTTTCAGGAACCTATCTACCATGTTATAGGAGGGATACCTGTACTAATAACCCTTATATACCACAACAGTTAGGTCCTATAAAATTTCATGTAGTACAAAACTCTTATTTGGTACTAAGAACAAGTACAAAAAGGGAGTTTTATGTTCCAAAACTGAAACAATATGCACTGTTTTTATTTTATAATTATTGGAAACTTTAATTTTTATTAAAAACAATAATAACTGAATAAATGAGGTGTGACAATAAAGTTTCAAAAATATTTCATTTAAAAATTTTATTTTGAAAGTTAGATGTGTGGCCATCACCTTCAAAATATTACAGTTTATATTAAAAAAAATTATAGTTTAACTCCAAATTAGCTCACTAGGGATATCTAGTTAGAAATATTTGGTTAGTATATTCACCTACTAGGTTTTATTAAGATATATTATCAGATGAAATATATTTATTTAATTTCCTATTTGTCAATATCAAAGCAAAATGTTTTTTCTATTACAGAATAACTTCACCTGGACTTTCTTCTGCAGCATCTAAATTTTGTATATGTTCTGTTCTAAAAAAAGATTGATCTGGGATTATTTGCTTTTGCTTGATGGATGTTTTTTTAAATTTCATAATATGGCTAAGCATTTTTGAATTTCCCTTTTGAATTGCTTTTAGTCTAAAGGGTATAAAATATGGGGACTTCCAAATAATTTATTTGTTTAATGGCTAGTAAGTGAACAGTGGAGAATCAACAAAGAAATGGAAATGATGAAAAATTAAATCCAACATAATAGCAGGATTTTCCCCTCACAAAAGCTAAAAATACAGTATTTTGTGAGGTTTGCTATAAATTCTAAGTCATATTAGAGAGTAACATAAGTATTATGTTGTGCAAGGATTGCTGCAATTTTCTAATATACTCTCTAGTCAGTAATTGAATGTTGTACTGTATAAGTATTATGTTGTGCAAGGATTGCTGCAATTTTCTAATATACTCTCTAGTCAGTAAAATATAATAATTTCAAATGGTTATATTATTATTTATATGCTACAATTAGTTTTTGATATCAACAATTTAATGTTGTGAATGATACTCATACTCATTTTGAATGGCTGCAATCTTATAATGAGACAATTTAACATTCTCAAAACTAATATGCATAAATATAAGTTCATCAAACAAAAGCACTTCAGCAGTTAGAAACAAACAAATAATTTATTATTAAACATATAAAAATGCTTTTGGTATCTAATACCATCTTCAGTTACATGGAACAAAATATTTTGATGAACTTATATTTAAGGAATAGCAGTTATTAGAAGTTTTCATTTAACTAATATGCATATATTTTGCATTATATGAATGCTCTGCAATGTTTGTTCTTGAAATATCTTATAGACAAAAGATGGATAAAGTGAATACAGATATTCTTCTACTTATAATTGAGTTATATTTTGATGATTTTGTTGTAGATGAAAAAAATCACAAGTCAAAAATGATTGACAATAATAGTAATCTGTATCAACATACAGGATAATTCATGAAGTTTTACCCCCACTTAAGGAGTGCATTCCTGGGTGCCATTTGAAGCATACAATTAATATAAACATGCATTTTATTCTCAATATTTAAGAAGTTACAATAATTTCTAAATTGGAGAACAGTTTATTTCTAGAATTCCAAGACAGAAAAATAAAAACTATCTGCTGAAATCCTTTATCCTTCTGTAATTAGTATTCTGAAATTGTTTCTTTAAACTTTATAAATTTTGCTTTGTAACACAGTTGTATTAAACTACAAAATTACTTTATTTACAATGGTCAGTATGATATTGTAACTCAACAATCAGATTAATAGTCACAGAATAATTGCCAGTGAGTAATGATATCAACAAACAGCACAACTAAATGTTGCAGTATTGCTACTAATATGATGTGTTCACATACATATAGATATCACGTGTAGCAATGCATTTCAAAATGCTATGATTACTCTGTAATTATCCAGATTTGGCCCCAAGTTTGTGGGAAAAGTTTCCACCAAATTTTCCACGGAATTAACTCTGTGAGGGGGGTAAAACTTTGTGAATCACACTGCATGAATATCCACAGCATTTCTAATCCAAAGCTAAATAACTAGATAAACACATTGTGTATTTATAGTTAACAAATAATAATAAAACTCATTTAATAGAAAAAGGAATAAAATTAGTAAGACTAAATTATAATGAGTCACACAGAACTGGGGAAGAATTGCTTATTATAATCATGTTTGTTGTATCCAAAAATGCAAAAATATTTGGAATTGAATCCTGGATTCTGCAAGGTAAGCAACTGTTTTATCATGGGGCCATTCAGCCAGTTGTAAATTTTTAATAAAACAGAAAAAATATTTCTAGCTAATATGTTACAAAAAAGAGCCTATATCATAGTGATATTTATCATCACTTATCAGAAATAAAATTTTTCAGTTAAATAAAGTATAAACTAAACAGAATACTGATCAAATACTGTGTAAAAATAAAAATTTAAATATCTAGACAAAATTGAACTTTGTTAGATGGTCCTTTTTAAAACAATGGATACCAGTGCACCACATCAGCTGCATTAGCATAGTTATGCCATTAATTGGATTACAAAAGGAAACATTATTCTAAGATATCTCACTCTTACTCTGCTTTTTTTACATTAAGGAAAAAATAAACCTACTGATGATAACGTATATAAATCTTATATTGATTACAATTTTTTTTTTGTGTCATTATTTTGAAAATAATAAGTTATCTATACATCTTAAAGTTTTATATAAAATTCTTCTCAATTATATTCATGTCTGTGTTTTATCATCAATTGCAAAAAAAAAATTATAAACCTATTGACAATGTTTGATTTCTATATTTTTTGTTTTGTAAAAAAACATCAGATATAAAAATGCCTAAAATATTTCAGAATCAAAATACTATATTTGTTTTGAGTTTTTCTTTTATTCTTCTTTTGACATAAGATTGTTATTAAATATATATTAAAAGGTCATGACCTATTAAAAATTTTTACCAGATTTTTATAATAAAATTCATGAAAAATAATAATATTCTAAAAT
>AYEL01018775.1:0-13996 GCA_000484575.1 Olivierus martensii
ACAAAACAAAATAATCTTGTTTCACTATAACTAAATTCAATACAAAATCCGATAATTATCTCATACAACACTAATTTATGTCTTTAATTCAGAATAACTCACAGTTCTTAGTCCACTTTCGCTTTCACAATTTATCGCTCACTATTAACTTTTACTGTCCAAGTCTCGCAGTTCAACTCACGCTTGCAGCTCGCCTAATTATGTTTGAATGCTTTTATTGTTTTTATTTGTACAGAATATTGTTAATTTTTTGTATCGTATTCGATGTTAATTAATGTTTATATTTTCATTTTCAAAAATAAATTGAAAAAGTGTAAGCAAATATATAAGGAGGCAAATATATATAAAGAGGCAAATATATAAGGATTGTTCATTAAAATAGACAGCAAGCAAGTTAGATTAGGTTCAGTTAAGTCAGAAAATCATACTATTTAATACTTTTGGCGGTAACTACATTAATCGCTCATCACATTCGTCCATCAACCGTAATGAAATTACCAAATAGCCGTTAGCCTTAATGGATTCAATTAGCGTTAAATAGGAAAAAACCACTATAGGAAAGCTGGAATGATGCGGTTGAGGACAAGGGCCTTTAAAAGAAAGGCTCTGGTGCTCAACCATAATACTTTTTGAACCTAAATTTTTGTAAAGCTTCCTATGAATCATGCATAATCACAGCAAGTTTCAGCAACAATGAATAGGATTGAACAGAACGGTAAACCAATTCATATGGAATAACGCCTAAATTTTTTATTTGTTTTATTTTACTTATAAAATGCACATCATTTTTATATCCTATAAAACAGGAATAGTACTGAAAAGTATAAACAATTGGGAATGCAATCGATTTCAACTTTTATTTCAGATTTTCTTAACATTGCCTTATTCTTTAATGCAACCTTTCATTACTGTATTTTCCTTATCTTGCCTTCCGTCAGAACTCAGTTTAACATCTCTACTGTAGAAGATCAAATCAATTGAAAATGAGAAAACCGAGTCAATTTTACTTCGATAGTATTGATTCAATTTTAATCATTTCAATTTACAAAAACCTACAAACTAGGAATAGAATAATTAAACATCATCATATGATCGATACATCATATACATTAACAGCATAAATAATAGAATATAATTAATTTTAAAGATATTTTGAAAAATTCAGAATAGCTTTTAAATTTAAAATTTTTAAATACACTAGTTCATGTTTTAACATCAGTAATCATAATTTCAGTAACCATATGAAAAGAGAATAAACACTTGAAAAAAAAAATTATTTTGTATAGATACAAGAAAAATTTCCAGTCCGTTTACAGACTATCTTCATCTGCAATTGAATTTTAATTGAGGACAGTCTGACGATCAAATTTCACTGATAAAAAATGATTATTGCTTTTTCTGTATACTGTTAATACTGTTTAGTATTCTCTAAGATTATATGAATATATATATTTTTTTAATTTTCAAGTAATAAAAATGAATCAAACATTTCACTTTATAGGATGAAAGCGAACAGACTATCTTCATCTGCAATTGAATTTTAATTGAGGACAGTCTGACGATCAAATTTCACTGATAAAAAATGATTATTGCTTTATCTGTATACTGTTAATACTGTTTAGTATTCTCTAAGATTATATGAATATATATATTTTTTTAATTTTCAAGTAATAAAAATGAATCAAACATTTCACTTTATAGGATGAAAGCGAATTATGAATTATTGATGTAAATTTAGATATTTTATTAAGTGCAAAGAAGTAACTTTTAAGTGTAAATATTTGAAGAAGAAATGAAAATGAAATAAATTCATATTTTTTCCATTACTTAAATTATTTTATTTCGAAAAGTATAAAAAAAAGTATGGCGATCTTCTCTAAGATTATATGAATATATTTTTTTTAATTTTCAAGTAATAAAAATGAATCAAACATTTCACTTTATAGGATGAAAGCGAATTATGAATTATTGATGTAAATTTAGATATTTTATTAAGTGCAAAGAAGTAACTTTTAAGTGTAAATATTTGAAGAAGAAATGAAAATGAAATAAATTCATATTTTTTCCATTACTTAAATTATTTTATTTCGAAAAGTATAAAAAAAAGTATGGCGATCCTTCTTGATGATGATGATCACGAACACTCGCTATATATTGATATATATTAAAGTCGGGTAGTAAATTGTTTTCTGTATATCATGAAGTTGGCAAAATGTTCAAGTATATAAGTTATCTGCTTATTGGCATGATGTTTTTTAGAAATCGGGTAGTAAATTGTTTTCTGTATATATCACGAAGTTGGCAAAATGTTCAAGTATATAAGTTATCTGCTTATTGGCATGATGTTTTTTAGAAATATTCAAGGTAAGTTCAATTATAAACTATTATCCGTTTACTTGTATGTAAATTTGTTTGGAAAAATCATTGTTGAAATAAAAATAATTAAAAATAATGAAGGACCTGAGACCAATATAATTAAAGAATCCATTTTATGATTTTCTCGAAAATTTTTTGTAAAATTATACGATACTATATTTGTTTATACTGTAAGAAAAAATGAATACAAGTGTATAAATCCATCTCGAAAGTATTATTGAAATGAAATGAAATTTACCAAATTAAACTGATTCTGATTTTCTCATATGAAAATTCATTTAATTTCTAATTGCAATATGTTAATTTTCTAAAATCGTTTAGAAAATATTCAATTGCATTTTAGATTCAACAGATACTTTTATATCTACTTTCAAACTGCTTCAATAATAATATATAACTACATTTAATGATATAAATCTGAAATTCTTTCAGGGAGAAATAATAATAGCTACATTTGGAGAATCACCGGATTAAATGTAATGTATCTTTTATGAAGATTTGTTTTTTCCTACTTTTCTCAGATATTGATTTGTTCTAATTAAAAATATTTATTAATCAGAATCCTAATTTTATGAGCCTTGACAGCACTGGAGAAAAAATTATCAGTTGCGATCGATATGAAGTGTTTAAAATACTTGAAGATAAATTGGATTTCAGGTATTTCTCTGATTTTAGAAAATTTCAATATTAATAGATTATTCTTCATTGCGTTTTATGATAATCATTGTACATTAAACTTTTTAATCCCATACTTTATAATTCGTGCTGTTTAAATGTTTTATTTTTTTTATTTAAGATGGGCCATAGAAACTCATAACCCTTTTCAGCCCTTTAAAATACGGTAATAAGGATGCAATTAACAGTTTGTTTTATATTTATAGATATATACTGTACATAGATTAGATATCTCTTTCGTCCGGATGGCCAGGTGGTAAAACTGGAGGATTCCGGAGAGTTTGTTTTATATTTATAGATATATACATAGATTAGATATCTCTTTCGTCCGGATGGCCAGGTGGTAAAACTGGAGGATTCCGGTTCATTCCAGGGGCACACTTCCAGTTTTTCAGCAGGGATCTGGGCCCGGACCGTTGAACCCTCATCCTTCAACCATCAAGTTGATCACATCATAGATGTTGTCCACTGAGGGGCTCTCTAAGTGGCCGCCGTCAAATGTAGTATATCTCTTGGGATATGGCGGCTTAATCAAACCAAATCAAAAATTTGATATCTCTAATAGTCACTAGGCCTTATCAAAGTTTAACTTAAGCATATTACGGCTAAATAAGATAATGTAAAATATAATCAGTAGAAAATTAGAGAAAGATTAAAAATCTTTAAAAACCTTTTAATATAAAATCTAAACTTCAATAGTTTAATGAAATAACCTACAGCTACATATACAGCGCAGTACTCAATATCCGCCATTAATTTAGTAACAGAACAGTCTCATTAGGGTCACGTGAAACAATTACGTGGACATTATGATCTAATGAGACTGCTCAGTTACCAAAGACACGATCATAGCAGAACTGGACAAATTTTATTTGAAATAACAAATAATTTTTCAAATAACTGAATATTGCCAAATAAAAGATAACGTTATTTGAAGATAATCTGGTTTTCAAATAATTTATTTGATGTACATGTGTACAACTTGTTGCATAAATTTTGTACAAGTGTAAAAAATTTATACAACAAGTATAAATTTGTACATTTATTGAGCATATTTTGTACAATTGTATACTTATTGAGTATATTTTGTACCATTATACAACTTTTGCATACATTTTGTACAACTGTACATCTATAACAAATATTTTGTTCAAGTATACATTTGTGTATCTATTGAGAATATTTTTTACATTTGTACACTTATTGTGTAAATTTTGTAAAATTGTACATCCATTCCAACCATTTCGTACAGGTGTAAACCTATTGCGCACATTTTGTACAAGTGTACAACTTGTTGCATAAATTTTGTACAAGTGTATATTTGTACATCTATTGAACATATTTTGTAGAATTGTATACTTATTGAGTATATTTTGTACAATTGTACAACTTTTGCATACATTTTGTACAACTGTACATCTATAACAAATATTTTGTT
Organism: Olivierus martensii; assembly: GCA_000484575.1. Lineage (NCBI taxonomy): Eukaryota > Metazoa > Arthropoda > Arachnida > Scorpiones > Buthidae > Olivierus > Olivierus martensii. The sequence goes on from AYEL01018775.1 coordinate 4,490, forward strand.
CAAGTATACATTTGTGTATCTATTGAGAATATTTTTTACATTTGTACACTTATTGTGTAAATTTTGTAAAATTGTACATCCATTCCAACCATTTCGTACAGGTGTAAACCTATTGCGCACATTTTGTACAAGTGTACAACTTGTTGCATAAATTTTGTACAAGTGTATATTTGTACATCTATTGAGCATATTTTGTAGAATTGTACACTTATTGAGTATATTTTGTACAGTTGTACAACTTTTGCATACATTTTGTACAATTGTACACCTTTTGTGTACATCTTGTACAACAAATTGTTCAAAATGGCCACCTCCAGCACGATGCATACTTCACAACGTCTTTTCATTGATATCCGAACTCGTTCAAAAATTCCAGGAGTATTTCTTATACTTTCACAACTTTCTACAATGCGATCATGGAGAATTTGAGCATTTGGAACTAGGGATTTGTATACAAGAGCGTTAAGGTGTCCCAAGAAAAGAAATCCAATGGATTTAAATCTGGTGAGGGTGCTGGCCAGTTAATGGCTCCTCCTCTACCAATCCAATTATTAGGAAAAGTAGAGTCGAGAAAGCTTTGAGCACTGCGGCTAAAATGTGCTGGTGCACAGTCGTGCATATAATACATTCATCGTTGTGTAGTGCGTGGGACATCCTCTAGCAAGGGGCCAAGGTCATGCTCCAAAAAAATGTCTGTAATTTGTGCCATTGAGTGTTCATTCCAGAAAATCAGGTCCAATTTCCAATAATGCCTGCCCAAACATTACAACTAAACTTTTGTTGATGCAGAGATTGAGTAGTACCATGCGGATTTTGGTCTGCCCAAAGATGATTGTTGTGAAAGTTCATCAGATACAGTAGGTTTCTGACTTATGTATTTAATTCATCCAAAAAAATTTCAATATAAGTCAAAAACCACAAGTCCAACAATGCTTAAATTTGATATATATGAATAGGCACATTAGCAAACCAAATGGCCAAATGAAATTTATGAGCATACTTTAAGCATGAGTAAGAAAATTTAAAGCCGTAAGTAATATTTTTGCAAAAAATTAAATTAATGAATTTGTTATACATATAATTCAACAAAAAAAAAAAAAAACACTTACGTATCTGTATATTTTTGAAATTGCATAAAAATCATATAAATTGGGGACATAATGCATATTCAAATTCATCACAGTAACAAAAATTGTAAAGTAAAATTATACAGCTGGTCCTTGTTTAACACTAGGAAGTTCATAGTTTTAATATTTAAAGTTTGAATTATATATATAGAATAGTTTCTGGTATTAAGAGAGATAATATTTAGTAATTTTTCTAATCTAAACATTACTGTATTGTTCAATAATGGAATGAAATGAAACAAAAGCATAATTTAATTGTAAACTTTAACTACTAACAAGGGGAGGTTCAGACATTCGGGTCACCGATTTTTTTGAAATTTTGCACACCTGTAGTAGTCCCCTAGGACAATATAATGTGTGAATAATAAAGTGCACTACTCCAGGATTGTCGAGAAAATCGTTGCTTTGAACTAATAGAAGGAAGCCGAACACCTTCCGCTTAGGTACAAAACTTTATGGAACTGACTGTACATCGACGGTATTTTTAAATAGCATTTGTTTTTCTGAAAAAATTAAATGCATTTCAGATAGAATGCGATTAACCTGAGCATGGATTTTTCGGAATTCGGTTTAATCGAGGAAATGCGCGTTCCGTGTGTATTGTCTCTGTTCGGTTTTTATACAGACGTCCAAAGTCAAAGTGTTTTTAACTTTCGGAGTTGCTTTTTGGCATATCTTGTTATCCAATACGCGACAAATATTAGAAAAAGTTTAAATAAATTGTAGTATTTCGTCTAAACAGACTTCTCGGTTCCTTTTTAATAAATCCTAGAACGATTCGATATATGAGCCGCTCACTTGCCGAATCGATTAACTCCACAAAACAAAATAGAGAAAAATGCTAAAATAATATTAATTGTTTTTGAAAATTCCTTTCAGAATATAAATTCAAATAAACATTGTACAACGTGTTATTACAAGTGCAGCTCTTACCTAACGACATATAAAATGCATAAGGTAGTATATCCTTGGAGTAATTATTTTTATCACAATTTTTGTGTAACTAACGGAGTTAATCTATTTGGCAAGTGAAATTTACAAATAATAATAATAATACCATCGATTCCTTTCTTGAAAATATTTTAAAAAATAAATTAATGAAGTATGTATTTCAAATGTTGAACAATAGTTTGGTTGATAAACAAAGTGAGAACCTTGCGAGAACGTGGCAAAGAATTCAGGTTAGTTCCCAGCATAGATTTATTGTAGTATGGCAGAAAGCGGAACGATTAAAAACTGTCACAGATAACAATTCCGCTTTCGGGATCTCACAGTCGAGGAAAGCTTCACTTTCCCCAAAAATCTTAGTGCTGTTCCCATGGATCTTTCGTGTAAAGCAATGAAAGCACTCACAGTTTACGAAATGACGTTAATAGCTGTAGTAAATGAGGAAACTGAAACAAAATCGAGGGAGGAAAAATGCTGGATCGAAAATATTTATAAGAAGAAATGCGAACAACGTTTCCTCGCAATTTTGATCAAAGAGATGAGATTTAATAACAAAGAATCCGCCATCTTGAGTGTTAAGTTTGCCAACAATTCAACGTTACAAAACGCATGGATGTCATTGCTGATGTTATCTGGACGGATTTTACCGTCGCTGAAAACTTGAATCTATCTATACTCCGTCTCACTCTCAACTGATAGTGACGTTAACAATTTCATGTAGATTTCTGATAGCGAGTGTTATAATTTATTACAGATATATTAAATTTGTATTTTATGATTGTCAAAAAGTTTAACTGAGTAAGTGAATAAGTAGAGTCAAAGTTCAGACAATATTGGAAGTTCACAGGAGTAAACACAATTAACCTACATTAACAAAAATAAACTATTAGTAACTAAAATATAAAACTTCACTGATATTTCACTTATACAGGGCAGACCAAGATAAACTGAGCCCAAATAATTAATGAATATATGAACTGCAAGGCTATTTTATTTTATATTTTTATACAAGTAGATCACAGTCCCTACAAAAGTCATTCTACAGAATACAAAGTTGTTCACAGCTTCATATGAATTATTATTATTGCATGTTGCTACATCGAATATCTTCTCCCATGCCTGGTTCGGTTTATCTTGGCCCACCCTGTATATTTAATATACATATATATTGGTTTGTTGGTTTCATTGAATTTAAGAAAACCAAAAAAACACATTTAATTAAAAAGATAACTTCCTAAATCTCAGCTAAAAAAGATATTCACACAATTATAGATAGTAGCATTCAGAAAGAGAGGATTCCATAATTCCTTTTGTTTTCTTTTATCCTAAAGAAAAATATTCTTTAGAATAGTCCAAAATTTCTAGATAGAATACTTAATGAAAGAGGATATTTTTATATACAACTATTGAGCAAGATTCTGCATTGACTGCCAACAGTTGTCACATTGTATGCATTCACATTCTGTTATAGCAAAACACTTCCCTACTTATTGTCCTTTCCTCTTCTTTCCTCTACTCTTCTCCATCGATGTCTTCCATTCTTCCAGCATCTTAAATTCAGTTGATTGCAACATCTCCTGAAAGACAAATACATCTTGTAGATTCTGGGACTTGATGAGTCTCCACTCCATTCTTCTAACCCATTAAGCTAGCAGGACAACTTACCACTATTCTTTAAGATACTGTACTTTTTGTGTGTGTTTGTGTGTTTTATTTATTTATATACACATGTATTTATATAGTGAAATAGAAGAATGTTTATTTTTAATTTAATCAAAACAAATGCCAGACATTAGGAATTTAAGAAAACATCCATTTAGATAGTGTTTTCACTAAAAAATGCATTGGGATTTGACGGCACTGAAAATGCATTGAAATGAAAACATGATGCACTGAAAAATGTATTGGGATTTGATGTTTTCATCTCAATGCATTGAGACAAAAACATGCAGAACAATTTCTCACTTCAATCGAAATGAGCATACAATGAATTATTTTTTAATTTTTCAAGCCAAAAAATAACAAAAAACAAATGTTCTTCCATGTTTGCAAACACATGGATTCAAAATGCAACTATGCATTTGTGCATGGAACAAAAACAAGGAGAGTTGACAGCAGTGGCCAGATACTTTCAACATCTGATCCACTGGTTTGAGCATATTGTCTCAAAGTAAAAGTTTCAATTTTTAAAATCATTGGTTACAAACAGCCTACAATGATAGCTCAGTTTCTCTCCCCAATATAATGTATGTCTGCCCTAGAAAGTTTGTCATCAAAATACAAACATCTGTCAGTGAGATCTTTCAATATATGAAATATTGGCATTGATAATCACATTCTCTCTCTCTCTCTCTCTGCTTGGCATACTTTCAGAGATGATGCGGTAGTTTCAGATATATTTTAACCTTTTAACTAAAAAATATTATTCATTTCCTTTTAATTCAATGGCACTACCAATTTGCACTTTTACCATTGCATGTGCTGAGCAGTCAACTGCATCATGTCATGCACACAGCAGAAGGCAAATACATGTGACAATCAGCAGCAGTCAGTCCAGAATCTTGATCAATCAACCACAAACTACTGAAACAAGATTGTCCCAAGTTTTCTTTGTGTCCATTCTCCTCTATTCTCATAATTCTCTATCAATCCCACTAACAAGGGGAGGCCACAGTCTCTGTCCAACTGACTTTGATTGGCTTTAACATACAGTTTGGGGGCCATCAAAAAGTAGCTCGTGTAAAAGGGTTTAGGTCACTACACCTTCATTTTTAAAAAAATTGAAGTCAAATGTCATGACGCTGGATTGCGCTGCTTATATATCTAAAAAATTGCAACTATTTCAATCAAAGCTCTGGTGTAGCGGATAAGATGCTTGCCTGCAGAACTGAACGTTGTGAGTTTGAGTCTCCCTTACGTACCTTTTTTCAAGTGAATAAATTAAAATATTACTAGCAATAAAACTTCAGATAAAATACTCTTCAATTATTGTTCCATCTTTTTCTTGCATTATCTCACTCCCTCTTACTCTCTAACTGTCGTAATTCACTGTGCATCAGATAATAACTGTCATAAAAAAATTTATCATAAATTACTTGATTGATTGCAAAATGTGTAGTATTCTACTAATATTCCTGCTCCAAAATTTACTTATATCATCCTCAATGATTCCCAATGTACTTGAAAGTGAGCAGTGAGACTAATATTTATTTTATATAAACATGTAATCTTATGTCTTACAATTAGGTATTGTTGTCATTCTCTTCATTTATCATCTAGCTATCATAGAATATGTTCTGTTTGCATTGAAACGTTGTAAAAACAGTTATAAAAGTAGCTGCACACAGATCGCAAAAGACTTTCAGAACAGCCTAATATTATATTATATATTACTTATCACCCGATGCACAGTGAGATAAAACGAGAAAGAGATAGAACAATAATTGAAGAGTGATTTTGTCAAACATAAGTATGAAAAAAAAGATGTGATTTTACTTGAAGTTTTATTTTAATTTATTCACTTGGAAAAAAAGTACATAAGGGAGACTCAAACTCACAACGTTCAGTTCCACAGGAAACTGCCTTAACTGCTACACTGGAGCTTTGGTTAAAATAATTGCAATTTTTTAGGTATATAAATGGCACGATTCAGCATCATGACATTTAACTTCAATTTTTTTAAAAACAAAGATGTAGTGACCTAAACCCTTTTACAGGAGTTACTTTTCAATGGTCCCAACCTGTATGTTAAAAATGATCGAAATCGGTTGGGTGGAGGTTGTGGCCTCCCCTTGTAAGTTGAAGAATAGATCTTAACTGGTTCTTAGATCTCATCACAGGGAAAGAATGCTTGGCTACAATTTCCCTGGAAGAAAGAAGCTGCTGTAAAGCAATAAAAGTGCCATGTCCATTTAAACGACTACAGGATGTTTATGTTTCATTTTTTGCAACTTTCTCCTAAATTTTGTTGAAATTGAAACAAAAAAATGAATAAATTAGATATATTTTTGTAGAACAAATAAGATATATTTTAACAGAATTAACCAATATTTTCTTATTATCTATAACATTTTTTCAGTTTTCAGTATTTATAGCTCATTGAATGAAAAATTCAATTTTTATTTAAAATTTCAAAGATATTTATCTTATCCCAAAACCAGAATAACTTTGATATATTAAATTAAAAAAAATCAACAAGATGGGATAAAAAATCCAAATTCTATCAAGCAATTAAAATCAAACAATATTTATTTACACCTAATTTAAAAAATATTTTAGCAACTGAAAAAAATTTAGGAACCACTGTCAAAAGTGGATATTTTCATGTAATTAACAGGAAAAACCGATTTACAATAACTGATTAATAATCACTCAGATCAAACTTTCAATCAGGGGATTAACCATTTCTAACCAATCAAACGAACACAGCCAAACTTCCCTTGGCGGTCAAAGTCTATTTTAAATTTTGTAAACAATTACTTTTGAATTAATGCTATGGTGCCAGCATCTGTTGAATTAATAATTAATAATTTAGAATTTAGAACTAAGGTGTCACCATCTAGTAATTAATGATTAAACTATAATTTTTAAATTAATTTCCCCAAAATAAAATTGCCAAGAGGGCCCTGCCTGGGAGTGATAGTTTCGGCCCTGTCCAATAAAATAAGTCTCCATAGTAATCATTATATAAACTTCCCGAAGTGGAATTCTGTCATAGGTCACCGTGGTCTAATCGGTTAAGGCATTGGGGCGCTATCCCAAGGATCCCACCATGGTCTAATCGGTTAAGGCATTGGGGCGCTATCCCAAGGATCCCGGTTAGTGCGGTGGCAAATTTTATTTCGGGAAATTAATTTAAAAATTATAGTTTAATCATTAATTACTAGATGGCGCCACCTTAGTTCTAAATTCTAAATTATTAATTCAACAGATGGTGGCACCATAGCATTAATTCAAAAATAATCGTTTACAAAATTTAAAATAAACTTTGACCGCCAGGGGAAGTTTGGCTGTGTTCGTTTGGCTGATTAATAATTTTTTATTATGTTTATTATTTTTTTTGACATCTATATACATCAATGGCACACAGGCATAATTAGGACATTCATTCAGAATATTGTACCATCAAAGGCATTGAAGAGATTAAAAATATGTCCCTGTTTTTTATTATTATTATTATTATTATTATTATTATTATTATTAAAATCATTCACTCAAAAAATCTTCAAACAGAAAAATAAATTTAATTATTTTCAATTATTTACTAAAGCATTTTTGGCTTACTTAACTTTCTTCAGTTAAATATTACATACTATATAAATAAACTTCCACTTGTCTTTATGGTATAACAATAAATAAATAACTAAGCCTTATTTCAAAGTGGAAAAAAGAGAGAATTTATTATGGAAGTACTTCCATAATAAATTATCTCTTTTTTTTTTCCACTTTGAAATAAGGCTTAGTTATTTATTTATTGTTATATTATAATGTAATTAGAACAAACAATTTCTTATTACTTTATGTATAAAATATATAACTGAAGATAGTTAAATAAATCAAAAGCATTTTAGTAAATACAGTCGGACCTCCATATATCGAAATTGAAGGTGTCTTAGAAAAATTTCGATATATAGAAACTTCGTTATATAGAAACCTGAATTTTCTCTAATGTAGTATAGTAGTTAAGTGATATTTTGTCGTATCACCTTTTTCGCGGCCCCCTGACAGCGGCGATGGTGGCTCACGGTTTGTAAAACTCCAACTTAAATGATTTGAAAAAAGTTTTGGGAAAAAATATACAAATGAATTTTTTTAATGTTAAAAATATATATACAGTATATTAATGTATTAAAAGTCTACTGCATGTAATAGATAAATGAAAAATAAGATGGACAAAGCATGCATTTATTAAACAAAATAAATTAGATTATTATATTTATCAGATGTAATTTTGAATATCTTGCTGAAGTAATTTCAATGCAGATTTCTCATTAAAATGTTCGTATTTATCGAGTGACTCAAAAATATTGTCGGGCACATTTTCTGCAAATCAAAACCCTTAGGAAAATATTGTCGGGCACATTTTCTGCAAATCGAAACCCTTGGCAAATCCCATTATTTCTTTTTGGAAGGTTTAGGAACTTTCTATATCATCTGCCTCATCTTTATCTTGATTTTCACTATCTTTTATTGAACTTAAAATATCATCATCTCTGCTACGATAACGTCTTCATCCACATTTAAATATTCATTAAGTGAGATTTTGATAATGTCTTCATCCATGTTTAAATATTCATTAAGTGAGATTTTGTCATTTATTGTGCTTGTTGACTATAACTGGTTCCAACATTCCTCAAGTGTGACAGTACATTAACTTCTTCCTAATGTGTGATAGTACATTAACTTCTTCCACAACAGACTTTTCAGAGAAGTGGGCTTTTATGAAGCAATTCTATACTGTTATTTTCGCTACGTCATTTTGCCACACTTTTGCTATTCTGATATACACACTCTGAGATTAATTATATTGTCAATGGGTTGATCGTTTTCAAGTACAAAAATTAGTTTCTTGAGAATCTATTTTCGATAATGCATTTTAAGATTTTTTATTATGCCTTGATCCATTGGTTGTAATTTTGATGTTGTGTTTGGAGGAAAAAATACCAGGTTCACATTTGTTAATTTTTTTTGTTATAGAAGAAGGATGTGCAGGACAGTTGTCTATGAAAAGAACAACTTTTCTCTTCATTTTTTTTATCAAAATTAATTAACCACTTCTCAAAAATCTCACTTGTCATCCATGATGTCTTATTGTATTCATAGTAAACTTCTAATGACTTCACTCCTTTGAAACACCTTGGCTGCTTGCTTTTACCTATAAGCAAAATTTTAAGTTTTTCTTTTCCAGACATATTGGCACAAAGGACAACAGTTATTTGTTCCTTGCTATTTTTACCTCCATAGCATTTATCGTCTTTAAAAGTTAGAGTCTTATTTGGTAAAAAATTAAAAAAAAGTCCAGTTTCATCCATGTTAAAAACATTATCAGGCTGATACTCCTGTAAAATTAGTTTTAAAATTGTAGTTTTCCACTGGCTACAATCTGTCTCAGATACGCATCCACTTTCTCCAAAAATAACTTTTTCTTTGATTCCGTGACGCTTCTTAAATTTGTCTAACAATCCAGAACTTACTTGAAACTCCTTATGTCCTAAATTCTATGCATATTCCATTGCCTTTTCCTTTATGAGTGGTCCTGAGACAGGCATGTTTCTATCTCTTATCATCTTTAGTCATTTCAACACTGCTTTGTCCACATCATCATACATGTCCTTAATCGTTTTCTATCAGTTCCTGCAACTTCATGATTTTTTAAAACAGATTCCCAATTCTTTAGTATTGTTGACACTGTACTTTGTGGAATCCCGAATTT
>AYEL01018776.1:0-27211 GCA_000484575.1 Olivierus martensii
CTGTATTGTACATATTTTGTTAAATTGTATGCAATTCATGTATTTTTTGTACGACCGCATCAACTGGGATATATAAATTGTACATTTTGTACAAATGTACACTATTGGGTACATTTTGTACAATTGTACACCTAGTGCGTACATTTTGTATAATTATACATTACTAGAATACCCGTGCCCGGTGTTGCTCAGGCAGTTCATGGTGTAGTACTTAAATTATCTTTCTCTTAAATTATAACATTTTAGATGACTTTCAGGATTTTCTTCAATATATTCTGAAAATCTTTCCCGTATAGATACGTTTTCTATTTGAAATATGTTTTTTCGAATGTTCCCTTCTTTATCTTTCTTTCTCTATTAGAATTCTGTTGATTTGTTCAATCTTCTAATATTTCAAACTTTTTGCTTCTTCGACTCTTGAAAAGGCACATACAATTGGCCATGGGAAAAACAATTAGTATTTACAAATAGACAACTAGTAATTTGATGAATAGTTGTAATTTCTCTGTGTGATAAAATATAAACAAATTTCATTTTAAATATGTAATACAGTATATCACTATCGTAATTATGGATATAGAACAGGCATAACTTACCTGCAAATTCAACATAAAATATCCTTTAAAATAAAATATCCAAATCATATAAAGTTACGGATTGAACATAAATTGATACTGAACAGTATCCTGTATCATAATCAGTAATAACTGTTTTAGCTAAGTAATTCTGTAAAAATCCAATAATAGTAATGCAGGTAAGATATCTGTTGCCCCTTACTTTGACACTAGCGCCATCTATTGATATTTATTGTCAAAAATGAATATCAATAGATTTCAAAATATATAAAATCAATTTTAATAATATATCAATTTTAATAAATATATAATATCAATTTTCAATTTTTCAATACCTGTCTGTCACGGAATTTAAGCAAAAAAATTTACAAACAAAAGTTATTTCATAAAAATCCATTCAGCCATTCTTGCGTTATAACCGAACATACGCTCTCAAGCATTTCAGATTTATAATATATATAGATTGTGTACATTTTGTACAATTGTACACCTAGTGCATACATTTTGTATAATTATACACTATTGCATACATTTTGTACAATTGCCCATTTATTACATAAATTTTGTACAATTGTACACTATTGTGTACATTTTGTACAATTGTACCTACTGCGTACATTTTGTATAATTATGCAAAATATATTGCACCTATTGCATACATTTTGTACAAGTATACAACTTGTTGCATAAATTTTGTACAAGTGTATATTTGTACATCTATTGAGCATATTTTGTACAAATGTATATTTAACTGAGTACATTTTGTACAGTTGTATAACTTTTGCATGCATTTTGTACAATTGTACATCTTTTGTGTACATCTTGTACAACTATACATCTATTGCAAATATTTTGTACAAGTATACATTTGTGTATCTATTGAGCTTATTTTGTACAATTGTACACTTATTGAGCACACTTAATACAATTGTACACTTATCGAGTAAATTTTGTAAAATTGTACATCCATTCCAACCATTTCGTAAAAGTGTACACCTATTGCGTATATTTTTTACAATTGTCCACCTATTACGCACATTTTGTAAGTGTACTGTACATTTGTATCTATTGAGCATATTCTGTTAAGTTTTAGCAATTTTTTATACAATTTGAACAATTGTACACATTTTGTATATTTGTTTACATATGCATATTTTGTTAAATTATAGGCATTTTGTACACATTTTCATCAACTGTATGTTATGTACATTTTCTATAACTGTGCATCGGTACACCTATTGTAGATTGTTTGCTAAATTGTAAGCATTTTGTACAACTGTACACTTGTTGTGCACATTTTCTTCAATTATACACATTTTATATACATATTCAGCATATTGTAGAGATAAAATGAAATATACCATTGTACAGGCCATCTTATCATATTACAGTACCTTAGAATGCATTTATTTTATTTGTATCAATAATAAAATAATAAATAAGAAAAGATAATTATTTGAAGTATCAAATAAGATAACAAATAATTAATTATTTGTTATTTGAAATTATATAAAATAACAAAAAATAAATTATTTAAAAAAAAATAAATTAAAAAAATTATTTGATGATTCAAATAATCAATCAAATAATTATTTGAAAATAATTTCCAATCAAATAAGATTTTAAATTATTTGAAAAAGTGTTTAAATAAATTTTTGTTTAAATAATGTCCAGGTCTGGATCATAGTAATCCAATGATATCGGCCAGCCAACATGTCAGGTGGTCAATGTAACCTAATGAGGTTACTCAAATAGCGTTAGTCTTCCATTTTGGATTTAATATTAAGTAATTTACGCCAATTACAATATATAAAATCAATTTCTTCAATTTCAGACTTAAAGCTTCCTGCGTTAACCCCTAACAAACAAAGTTGTTTCATAAAAATCGATTCTTCCGTTCTTGAGTTATAAGTAAACATGCACGCGCAGTCATTTCAGATTTGTAATACATATAGATAAATTGTATAAGAATTTTTTCAAAATTTTTATCTGTTGTTCAATGTGTCACTTATTATCATGCAATGCGCCACGTTAGCCGAAGTTGGCCAACCTTGCTTTATACAAAATATTTTACAAGAGAATAAAGGATATGTCTTTAATTATTTGAAATTTGAACTTAAATACAAACACCAGCACATACACTGTTGTCTAAATGTGAATAAATTAAAACTTTTGCAAATCCTATATATTCCAATATAGGTGGGAATATAGAATCAATTACCAGATGCAATGTTTATAGAATCGATTATAGATATAGATATAGATTACAGATTATAGATATGAGTATAGAATCGATTACCAGATGCAGCAAACTAAATGACCTTATGGTCATTTAGTTTGCTGTATGCACTTATATTGCGATGTGTCCAATTTTCATAGAAATAAATTTCTCAAAAAATTTTATTCGATTTTAATTGAATATTTTTGTGTCCTCTTGTGAAAAGTTTTTACTGTTTGGTATTATATATTCTCATTGAAAATAATTATCTCAATAATTATTTACCCGTGTCTATTATACGATAATCTTTTTACAAATTTTTATGTAATTTGAAATTATTTTTAACTAAGTTAATTTTATTCGTATTTTTAGATACAAAGTAGTAAAACCTATACCCAGCATGTTTGGACAGAGAGAAAAAAATGGTACATGGACTGGGATGTGTGGTGAAATCACTTCAAACGTTTGTATAAAACTTTTTAAAAATCCTTATATGCTACCAAACAAAATATTAAATTTATTAGTGATATAAATTTTTTAATGCTTATCAAAATACAAAAAAAATTCTTATCATTAAATCGAATCATTTGGCAAGTTTTGCTAATACTCCATTAAAGGTATTTATTATTGAACCAATATTCTATAAAAAGTTAAAGTATGAGAGTTTCATACTTTCACTTTAATTAATAAAGAAACGATATCCTGAATATTTCTCTAAATTAAGTAATCTCATAATTATATCCAAATATTTAGAGAAAATTTTTCAGAATGATTTATTTTAATTACTAGTAAAATGATTCAAAATTTTGCAAAATATTTTAATTTTTTCTTTGGATATCCGAAAAATAAGCTAAAAAATAATAACCGATATTGGTATTCAAAAACCGTATTGAGAAAATCAGAAATTTAAGTATATTTTAATAGAACGGATGCAATTATTATTTATGTATTATATTTACAAACATGAATACGAAATATTTTGATGCATAATAATATTTTCCATTTTATCTCATGTTATCTGGTAGTTAAACTTCATAGTGACCTCAAACACAATATTAGAAATCATCAGTTCTCCCAAGCAAAGTAGAAGATATCACTTGTCACAAATTAAAAACTTAAATTTAAATCGAAAAATTTAAACTTTTACTTACATATTAAACAGATTTCTGTATTACGGTTTAATATAATCTTTCCTATTGTTTTCTATCTGATAAATATATTTCTTTAGCTTAATCTTTCGTTACGGTGCCATATATTTAGTATATAAAATATAATTGAATAAACATTTTTTCACTTTTGGAAAATATAATTATGCTGTTTCGGGTCACTTATTTGAATAAATATAAAATATGATAATAACCCGCATCCCTATAAGCTATTATAAGTAATCATTACAAAGAAATAATTATATCATAATTGCAAGATATTGATTTTCATACTTTATTATAATTATCATTTTCCCATAAAATTGATAAACAATCTTTACCTTTATGTATATATGTTTATTATCAGTATAATTTCTCCATTTTCTAAACATTGAAAACATATACATAGAATGATAGCTAGCATTTAAATAACAACAGATTCATTAATGTCCCATTATTGACTACCATTGGGAAAAGTATGTTATATCAATAAACGAATGAATACCAATATATGATCGACAAATTGAAAAAGATTATAATTGAAGAGTGTGATCCCAAAACACGTTCAGTTCATTTTTGTCATTTTTTTATTTGATGCAAATACATACTCTTATTGAAGTGTTCTATCTTATTAAAGACCAGTTTGTTCCGAAAACCGTGCTAATCGATGTGTACGGCACACTTGAATCCTGCTTTGCTTTTGAAAACTTGATCAGTCCAGAGAACAGTAACTATGAAAACTCGCTCACTCCTTTGCGTATGAGCAGACGTATTCCTAATCCTTTCAGCAGGTCGGTAAAAAAACAAACTGCTATTACTGTTGGAAATAAATTTGTTGTGGGAATATTTGTCGTGTTTATAAAGGTAAAATTGTTATATTGGTTATTAATTTTCATGATAGAAGCTCTTGAAATGAAATCGTAACATTAAAACGTAAAATGAAATCGTAACATTAAAAATTTAAGTTTCTTGGGTCTCTTTTATCTATTGTTAAAAGGAAAGTTATTTTTCTGAATTTTAGTAGTTCCTAATTTGGAATGATTAAATACATATTCTGGGGCCTTTCCCAGAGTACATAATAGTGTACTCATGGATAAGGCCTCAGAACTTCCCCATGAAGTAATAAAAGTAACTGTTTGAATTTCCCCAAGAATACGTACTTGTACTTTTTTTGCCTGCCTGCGATCTGTGCAGTGAGAACGATAGATAATGAGACTTTTCAGGCAGAAGGACAGACATTACGAGTAAGAGTAACATTTATAACAGCATTTTCACCGATCACCAATAATCCGCGAATAAGCGCGAACGTTCCGCGAAAATCGAACCGTGGTTACAAATAAATTTTCGGGAATAATCGAGTATGTGAATAGGGAATCTTCGAATACCGAGAATCGACTATATTTTAATACTTAAATCAAAATAAATTTAGTTTTTCCTCTAATAAAGAATGAAGTATATTGAAAACACGTTCAGTCCTTGGACTTAGCGAGTTTCCATTAAACACCTTCATATTTAATCATTGTATTTAAAAACTAATGATGACTGATTTCAAGATTTTACTGAGAAGTGCGATGTATATGAATTAGAAACATATATCTGGTAGTAGATAATCGCTCACATAAGAAATACTTTCTCAATTCATATATTGCTTCTCCTGAAAATTAACAAAATGGACTTAACGTGTTTTCAGATCACACTCTTCAATTACAAAATAAAACAATTTTTGAAATGTACAAAATTCAAGTTTTTGTATTGAATGATAAAATTTTTAATATTCAAAAAATATAAGAGACATTTGGCATTATTTACAAAGGAAAATTAATAATTGGTAGAGGTAGAACGTAATAAATGATTTAGGAACTGAAATCAATTAGGTATAACATGTCAGTAGATCAATGAGACAGATAGAGTCCAAAGTTTAAATGAATGTGTTACCCTAAAAAGTTTGAATAATATTTTAAGGAAAATTGGTCCAGTATACGTGAAAGGGTTATATTATATAAGATAAATTATACAATGCAGAATAACAATGTGCATCGTAATGTGTATTATCAACATTTAGATTCTGTGACATATCGAGTTCATAATTATTACGTAATTAATTTTCAACATTCAACGATATCATTCATTCCTCCATCGTCATCGTGATTTTAATTACTTTATTTCAGTATGACATGCACTGCAGAAAAAAGTTACAAATATAAAAATAAAGAATTTACTAGAATATTAAATGAACTTTATTAAAACTTCATGAATTTCAGCATTATTATAATACTTAATAATGTACACATGGAAGATTTCAGTTTTCTTATTAAAGAATTCAGGAGTTAAATTTGAAATAGACAAAACGATCCACTCTGTAAAGTCTAGATTTAATTTTATATCCCAGGCCTCCTGCTTTTTCAAGAAGGATCCAAACAGAAGATTGAAACATGCTGTTCGGTTGAACAGCATGTTTCAATCTTCTGGTCGATCATATAGGTATTGGCCAGACTAGGTTGGAGTCTAGAAGTAATTGCTGTCCGAAACACAATATCCAAATATTACGTGCTGACATGTCGAAAACATCTTAATGTAACAAGAACCAAAATGATAAATATAATCTAGAAAAAATAGTGAAAACTAATCTCAATAAGAAGAAAAACCACATTATATTCTTTATAATCTTGTTGACAGTAAGAGAGAATATTGTAGAGCAATTCATGCCTTAAAGGTCTTTTCATTGATAGTATGAAAAGACCTTTAAGGCATGAATTCCAAAAGTTATAAAGGTTTCAACAATCGTAAAAGCAAAAGGACAATCTTAAGATTATCAAAGCTTCTAGGGAGAATTGAAAGCAGCAATTCATCTTCCAATAGCATCACATACTTGTTCATTTGTATTTAAACCTGGTTTGTCCGATCAATCCACTCATCAATTCAATGTTTATCAAAACATTTATCTATAAGTTGTGTATCTTATCACCCGTAATACCGTTTTCACTAGGAAACGCGATGAGATAAGAAGTAAGAAGAAAAATTTTAATCATCAATGTATATCCAGATAATTGAATGGTTATGATAAAATTTTATGGGTCCAACAGAAATAGGGGAAAAGGGATCAATTTTGAAATCTCCAATGGAAACGTATTGCCATTTAAGCATTTATTGGATAGAACTGTAAAAACAAACAACTTTTGTTTTGAAAGATTTATAATATCACCTGCCGGATTGTGAGATATAATATAAAAGATGCTGCCTCATGTAAAGCCGATTGGGGTATTCAAGCAATAAGAAAAAGAAGAATCTGACAGAGAGCATTTGTGTACATCCATGACGCTGGTAAACGTCTGAAACAAGTGGGAAACTTTTGTTCTTGAATATGGCTCCATGCCAAACTACGATAACAAAAACTTATCGCACTGCGGTTCGAGTACTGCCACTGAGTATCCGAATTGGCCTTAAATCTGCATAAAACTGCTCTTTGCTTCTTCAATAGTGTTCTGTACTGTACACAAATGCCCTTTGGATTCTTCTTCTTATTATTGCTTGAATAGTCAATCAGTGGTACCTGTGGGAGTATCTTTTTGTGATATCTCACAATTCATAGGTGATAAAAAACAAAAAAAAAATTGTTTGATTTTCCCAGTTCTATCCGATTATGCCCAAATCGGCATATATTTTCAACGAAGATTTCAAAGTTGACTCCTTTATTTGTATTTCTCTTGGGTCCACAAAATTGTTATCGTGGCCATTCGATTCAACGGATATACTTTGGTAATCAAAATTTTTCTTCCTACTTCTTATCTTATCGCATTTCCGAGAAAATAGGAAGGTACAGGTGGTGAGATACATTCTGTATATTCAAATTCGAAAAATATGCTGGATATATAATCATTATTTGTATTATTTATTTGCAAATTTATGATATTTTCAGATTTCATATTTAAATACAAAAAATATCAGAATAAACGATTTATAAATTTTAATTTCTTTTACATTTAACTGTTTTTATTTTTGTTACGTCAATTTTTTTCGGTTATGTGATACAATGATTTCTAAAATAATATTTTTGCATAGTATTTATTGGAAAGTTTTGAAAATATTAGAGTCGTATTTAAAGTAAAGCGGCGATGAAATAATTCAAATTGAATCAAATATTTTCAATATTCTAAATATAATTCAAACGAAAATGTACAAGATAATCCAACCTTACTTGAGCATAGCTGAAATGAATATTTCTGTATGTTATAACACGATTTTTACTCGCTCTTAGTAATCTACAAAGCATGGCAATTACGGGCCGTCCATATCTCACAATGATGAGCTGTCGATTAGATCATGGAATTAATCAATTCGGGCCTACACTCGGATCCTCCAAAGTGGAGGCACTCATCCAACAGAGAATACTATTGGATTGGCATTTGTCGCAAAGATTTTAAATAGTAGCTATAGTCGACGACAGCATCATGAGTCAGTATTGAGTGTATGGGAGAGTTGACGTTCGTTTGTGTCACTACGCAAGACTATATAGTTCACTAAACTAATCACGAAATTACAGTAAAATGCCATTTAATCACAACAATTAGAGAGTTTACAGGAAGAATAATATGATTTTAAGGTTTTTTCGAAACAAAACGAACTGTTATAAATATATCCCGCAAAGTTTTCTATCACATTTTAACAATGCGAAAATATGCACACTTCCCGGAAAGGATGTCTTCTTACTGGTGGTATTACCCTTTAAACTAAAATCGACTGTTAGGAGTCTTAATACACGGTTACAAACTTGTGAATAGACTGCTCCCATACACTCAATACTGACTCATGATGCTGTCGTCGACTATAGTATATATATCATATTATATAAATTTTATTTTCTACAGGAAACTATTCATTAAATAATTTTTTTTATTAGATTCATAAACAGAAATTGAATATTAGTGAAGAAGACTTGTAATTCATTACTTGTCCTTTTCAATTTAACATTATATGTATTTTATAATCAATATTAAAAAAGCTAAATTATAAAAAATAAAAATATTACAGAAAGCGGATATCACTGTTTTCCCCATTTTTATAACCTATGATCGAATCCAAGATATGGACTTTTCAGCAAGTGTTGAATTTCATCAAGTTAAGTTCATGGTGAAAATTGGTGGCCATGAATCAAATTGGAATTCCATTATCAGACCTTTTAGTTTTGAAGTAAATTCATTTCTATAATCATCTCTATTTGTGAAATTTAATATTATTTAAAAACATACTATATGCAGAATGTCTATTCTTAAATATATATGAAAGTCATTGCAAGAACACTTGGTATTGCTGATATCAATTACTAATCAGTATACCCAGTGTTGCCCGAGAATTTCTGGCCTATCAGTTGTAGAGAAATATTAGTTTCTGATTTTCTATGTTTACTGATAGTTAAAAATGATAGGCAATATGATTCTTCTTGTAAGCATAGCTGGAAAGACTAAAACCCATTAAGTATGATAGAGCGGAACTTTTAGACCGGCCGCAAACTAGTCGATGGCATCAACTGCGATCTGACGTCAGATGCGATTTATCTAGTCACGTGACGATTTCATAAGACGTCGCTGGATGCGATCTTCGAAGAGGTTGCCAAACGAAGAGGTTGCCAAACAATCACTCATGACGTTGTTTTCACAGCCAATTAACATTTTTCGAACATCTGTCAACATTTTTCGATCATTTGTTTACCTATCGAATAATGCCGACGTACAGAGAAGACATGCCAATGCTGGTGGCTTCCATTGCACTGCATATTTATTTTATCTTTATATATTGTATATATATTATTAGTGAGCTGTTCGAAAAAGAATAAAATTATGACACAAACAAAAAGTTTGTTTTTTTTTCTTAATCTCAATAATGATTGAATTTCTCAATTCTACTAGAATGAATAGTTGTTTTATTCTCCAACCAAATATTTGTTAGCATTTAAAACAATCCCATTTACCTTTAGATAATGTGAATTTTTCTTCTTATATAACTTTTATTATTGTTATTATTTAAATTTTTGATTCAAATTACATCATTAAATAATAAAAATAAATAAAATTTAGTGTAAAATCTCAAATTTATTTAATAAATGTAGTTCATCTGACAAACTAACAACGATATCCAAATAAGCATGCTCAACTTTTCAAAGTTTACACTGCGCATGTCCCATCGCACCAAATATCTAACATGTTTGATATTAGGAAAGTTGCTATCTCCGCCTCTTTTTCGTCGGAGGTGACGATGTCACTGCAACGAGTATGCAATGACAAGTCGTGCCTACGATTTTGGTATGACGTCGAAGGCGACCGGATTGCTGCAATATCGACTAGTTTGCGGCCGGCCTTCACACACTGTTTTTTTCATATGATTCATTGTATATCATATCCCACGTCAAGCACCAGGAAGGTTCTAGGACAGCATTGGTTGTTATGTCATATGTTGGAGCTATTTTGACTTTGCTCAGTGATGACGTTCAGCAACATTGTTACGTTGCACTTCGACCGTTTGTGATGGCACAATTATGTAATACTCTCCGATATTTTTTAACGTCTCCCACCGCGTCTTCATGTGTCGGAACTGTTGTGATGTAATTTTTACGTCAGAATGATTTAATATATTCTGACTATTTTAACTTCACTTCTATGTCAAAATTACAGAAAACTATATCAATATTATATCACAGCCATAATACAATGACACCAAATCTGGTATTATCCACTGATAGTTCATAGATCGAAACATTTGTGACGTCATTGCTAAGATATGTTCATATTACTTTTGGGTTGTCATACATTCTTATGTCGTACAAACGAAACTTTTAGATTATAATGTTTTTGAGACCATGACATTATTCCTAATAATTTCCCAAATCATCAATAGGGAGAACAACAGGCCGGAGGATATAAATACGCATTTTATATTACATAACTGGTATAATTTTGATCCAGAGTACTCTATGATACCTGCAAAGTTTAGTGTGGAGAAATTTGTGGGAACTGAAATGGTAAAACAGTTAGAAAGTACAACCACAATATACTGCATCCCTTTCAGCGATTTTATTTTCTGTATCCTATGTTATCTGTAGGGTCATAGAAGGTCCACTGTAAACGTTTGATCTGGATAGAACAAACGGCATTGAGCTTATGCGGAACAGATGGATAAACACAGGAAAACATTGCATTTCATATACAGGATGATTTATTTAAAGTCCACAACTATATTATATAGGAAACTGATCTAAACTGGAAAATACTCATATTAAGCAGTTAACATTTTTATTTGGTGTATGATTACGAATTACATTCTGATATTTGTAAATAGGAAAATCTGGTATTCAATTTCACCCCTATTAATTTGGAATCTGTTATAAACGCTCTGTACATAAAAATTAATAGAAACTGGGAAAAGCATGGGCACGTAGCGTGAATTTCGCCCAAACGCTCGAAGGCAATCAATGCAGCTACTTCATGCACAGCCAATAGGCATACAATGTTGCAATAAATCATTCTCTGTTGTACATAGAGTGCAATAAAGAATGATTTATTTACAAACCACACATTAGATTTTTAACTGTTCAGTACCTCAAAAATTATTAGTTTTCTTGAAAAATGCTTCAAACGAACTTTTTAATGAAAAAAGAGTTTTCTATTGGCGATAGAAAAGATGCGATCATTACGAAATTTTAAAGTACACCCCGATTTTGCCTATGTAGATGTCAGAGTGTAATCAGTCATACAGAAAATAAAAAGATCGTTTTAATATGAGTATTTCCCGTTTAGATCAATTTTCAATATAACGCTCTTGCAGAAAAAATCACCTCATATTTTAGGTGAATCACCTTGTATATAGATTAAGTGGAAATTTCTGAAAAAGTTGCTGATATACTGTTGTCGTTTACTTTAATCAATATTAAATTCGATCAGAGCTATCACATTTTAAAATAAGTACTGTAATTAATGTCATTGATAAATGAAAGAAATACAAGACACCAAATAGAATAAAAGATTTATCTGTAATGTCTCAACAATTTGTAAAACGTACATTTTCAGATATTCTATAAGAATTATTTCTCAATGGCATGTATTTACATAAAACAGATTAAAACGCTGTTATTATCTATTCAATATAAAATATGTTTAAATAATTTATTAATTATCAGATCACACAGAAAAGTTTATAGTTATTTTCTACATAAATAATTAAATACTATTTGATCTGCTTTTATTTAAGAAGATTTTTCAATGTGATACATATATACTGAAATTAAGAATTGATATTCTGCATAAAAGTTCATTAAACTCAGCTAAATATTATTTTAATCATTTTATAGCTTTGGGTTACACTTATTATATTCACTATAATATTTGGAATTTTATTACGTCAAGTGATGAAATATGAATCATCGAATGAAACTGGTCCTTTTCGATCATTCCCCAGCGTGATTTGGTATTTATTCGGTACGTTAGCACTTCAAGGTAAGTACTCTACATAGCATAATTATAGAAATATCAATATATTGAGAACTATTAAATGATTAAATATATTTTTCTAAACTTCTTGTTCTATAATGTAATTGATCTATTTGTTTCGTATTTCCGTCGTGATAATATTTCTTGTTTATTTTTAGGTGGTAATTTAAGTAGAATCTATAGTTTTCCGTCAAGATTTTCATTTGCACTCTGGTTGTTATCTGTCGTCATTTTGGTATGCAGTTATAGTGGGAACTTAATGTCCTTTATGACTACTCCTGTCTTTGAATATGTACCTACTACGTTCAATGAACTGTCATCTTCTGTTCGAAATGGAAAATTCGCTTGTGGAGGTTTTAAAGGCGATGCTATATCTGCTTTCTTAACAGTACTATATATATATAAATATATAGATAAATATATTTTAAGTATATAAAAGTAATCTTAATATAATTATTTCTTTAGGGTTCGAAAACTGGAACTGCTAAGTTACTCGCAGATCATATGATTTTAAACAACAACTTTTATAATTTGGAAGAGTCAACTGAACGAATGTTGAAAGGGAAATATGCATTTATAACCAGCCATGTCCTCCTTGCAAAAATTCAGAAATCTATTGGATTTGGAAAGGCATTGATCTCTAAAGATACACTTATAACCTTTCCTGCATCATACGGTTTACGAAAGGGATTTCCTTATAAAAAAGCTCTTGATAAAATGTAAGATGAAATTTTTTCTATGCTTTGTAATTTTCATCATCGTCTATTGAAAGTTATTACATTATACATCATTTTAACTAAATTATTACTAATTATTCATATTATATTTTAATCATTTTAAATAATTTAAAAATTATTTTGATAGCTAACTTAAAAATCTATCGTTTTTTCCGTTTTTAAAATACAATATATAATTTCCCCATCATAAACCACTAATTGACAGTAGGAATTCAGGCTTAAAATACAGGCTGTCCACACTCTTGAGCGGTGAGCAGAATGTACAGGAGAATTAAGGCTAAGCATGAACTCCTATATAAATTAATTAAACGATGGAACTTTGAATCGAACCATGGTCCTACGGTGAAAAGCTTAATCTTTTTCATGATATTAATCCGCTTGGATACATGTCTAATTTCAAACATTATATCTCATTATATTTCAAACATTATTCTGCAAGGAAATAATCTCTCGTTTTTTTTTAACAAATGTTGATTTTTACATGAATATAGATATATTTAAAACTCGACAGTTTTCAGGAATCCTGGCTGAACTCTTGAACTGTATCTTTTGTTTAACAGCGAATTCCCTCAAATACATAAACGATCAAAGATTGGCACTGGAATTCTTCCGATACTTAGTTATTTATGTTTGGAAAATGATGTTAAACCAAGTAGAAGGAAAATGAAGCATTAAACATAGTCCTTCAATGCAGTTTAACTCTACTTTTCACGCGAATGATACCGAGTAACAGAGCATTTTAGTGCCCAGAAAAAGCGGCCAACATCCTTATGGGTACAGCCATCAGATGATGGATGGAATTTAAGGAGCCAAGTCTAGACTCCTTCTAAGAAAAGTGGAGGTATTCGACCCGGAAGTTAAATCCGCCACCAACAGAATGGAAGCAGAGCACGCATACACTGCGGCCATTCTATCGAAAATTAAAAAAAATATATTTTCTCACTGAAAGAGGATCTGAAGTTTCATAGGAGTGAAAAATCTAAAATTTTAAAAAATACTCTATTTTTAAATTAATAAATTAAATTAACTGTTATTATTTGAAGATCGATTGTAGTGAAAAATATATGATTTCCACAAAAAATATCAGATATTTCAATAATTATGTAAGAAAACATTAAAAAAATTTCGCGATTATTAAATAGCAATATTCTAAGATTATTTGATAAATTTTCTAGATGGAGATTCAATGCATGGAATATTCTCCTAAATTTTATAAAAATACAATGAATAGTTTAATTATTATATATTTAAAATTTGAATGATCCAATCAGCCGTTAAATGGTTCCATGTATAATCTTAATAAATACGTATCTAACGACATTTTAAACAAAATAGCGTAATAGCGTTAATAGTCCTGCTTTGCAATAATATATAATAGGAAAATTCAATTAAGTTTTAGTGAATTAGAATTAACATCCCTAGATACAACAGTTCAATAAACTATAAATAGGAACTGCATCGTCAACAGAAATTTTATTATTATTGCTTATACTGTATAATATCTTTAAGATAAAACAACTCGATAATCTGAAATTCGGAAAAACTGAAAATATTTTTTACCTGCAATGCTACAATTGCGTCTATTTGTGGAACAAATATAATAGCTATGCAAATATTTAATTAATAAAATTAATTTAAATTTATATGTTACTGTGATTGTTAATATAAGTTCGAAAATTTGGTGCAAGATAGAAGATATATAATTTATTAACGTAATTAGTCTGGCAAGAATTTTAATAAATTGAAAAGTGCATTAAAATATATGGGACTAGTAAAAATCTAAATGCACTATTTATTTATTTATTTATTTTGATGACAATGCTTTACAGCTAGTATGCGGAATACTTTTGATATTTATTATAATAATATCCTTTCTACAGCAAACATGATCTTACATTCTAAGCTTAATGTCTTGCATCAATTCTTTATATTTTTTTGTAATTCCCATGGTCCAAACTATTCGACTTCTATTTTTTTCTTTTTTTGATGAACTATTTTTTAATAGTTATATTTTTATATTTCTTCATTCTTTTTGAATGCAGAAAAATAAAAATACTTTTCATATTATGAACTACTCGTCGCATAATTAATATTGTATATAAGATAACATGGAAAGAAATTTTCATTCGAATTTTATAAAATGGGCAACTATTCTTACAATAATCCTTATAGGAAGGTAATAATTATATTCAGATTGTAATTTCAAATAAAGAACAGCAGCACTTTTAAAATGTATAAATATAATAAAACAACAGCAAATCTGGAATACTGGCATTATGTATTTTGAAATAATTATATATTTTTAAATAATAATTAATCTTTTGCAACTTTCTCAAACGTTAAAAATTAGAAACATCATATTAGAAAAAGCTGGAAAATGAAGTAAACTTCGTGATAATTCTCTATGGTTCAATTTACTAAAGCAAAGTGTAATCACTTTACAATATTTAATAATCTTTCAATAATATAAGAATAGTAATATTTAAAAAATATTTAAATTCTGCATTTGATTCCCTTTTTATTGCTTATTTTATAAATAATTGCAGTCTTTTCTTACTTTTGTTGCGAATAATCACATATTGCATATAGATAACTAAATTATTGTACATTGAAATACTGATATATTGAAATGCTTTAAAATGTTTTTCAACTAAATGATATCGAATAATTTACTGAGTTTTTAGATTTTTTTGTCACTGATATACATATGCGAGGTGGAAGCAGAAACTTAAGCAAGTCTTAAATTATTAAATTATTCATCGTAAATAAGATAAACGTATCAAACAAAGCTACTGTTCAACCTTGAAACTTATGTGCAGGTTAAGAAATTTTCAAAATCGTTGCCTTGATCATAGAATTAATAATATAGAAATGTAACATGTATTTTATTAACCCTTAGCGATTCTGAAAATCAAGATTATCCACTTCAGTATTCTAATGTTTAACTATATGTATCGATTTGTTCCAAAAACAGTTTACGTAGAACTGCTCTTTAATTACGAAGAAACAAATGTGGCATAGCTCTTTATAGTTTTATATTTTCTTTAAATAAAGATATTTGTTGATCATGATTCGAAATTAAAAATCAGATAGCATTCTGCATATAAAAGTATATCCGTATTGACATTCCAGTAATTAAAATAAATGATAAAAAATTGAACGTTAACAATTGCATACAATTTTTTGGAATAAATATTTATAAGTAAGAATTTTTAGAACTCTCTAGATTTCACATTGTCTAAAGCAGAATTTTTCTCTTAATATTCAATCGTTAAATTTACTGGCCCAGTTTTTTTTATTAGTTTTTCTTTGATTTATATTTTTGCATATTCTCACGTACTGTATATATATATATATATATATATTGCTATTATATTTTCGCATGTTTTTTTCAATTCCGACGCTCTTCCGATATATAAAGTACTTCCTTTAGTTTCATGAAATAAATAAATGAAATCTCTTTTAATGAATTTATTCTATTTTTCTGTTGCAGATTATCTCGAACGTATCAGTCTGGAATAAGTAATCATTATTCAAATCTTGAACAAAGCGTCGAAGAGCAAACAACAACCTCTGAGTTCCGTCCATTAACTGTAGAAGATTTTCTGAGTCCATTCGCACTTCTACTTATAGGCTACATCGTATCTTTTACTTGTTTAATTATCGAATTAATTACAGCTAAATATACTCGCTTATAATTTCAGCTAAAGAAAAAGTTTGATAACGGAATCCTAATGGATTCCATTAGTATCGAATAAGAGTACTTTCATGCAATTATCGCAAAATCAATTTTTACGCTTTAAAAATTTAAATGCATATTTCTCATAACATAAAAATTTGAAATGCAAATTTTTATATAAAATATTTCAAAATCAATATACTGAATAATATTTGGACAGAAAATTTGGAATGTTACAAAGATAAAGTTCGTCCGAATGGTGTTTTGGTAAAGCGTTCGATATCACCTTCGAGAACCGGATTGAAATCCGATCCTTACATTTAGTTTTACAGGAAGGGACCCTGTTTGATTTTTTAACCCCATCATCCAACCTACTAGTCGACCCCACATGAAGAATTTGTTAGTCTGTGGTAAATTGTATAAGCGGCCGCTGCAGAAACTGAATATTCACATATGAAATGGTGGCTTAATTAACATAACTTAAGAAAATGAGATTGTTTCGATTTTCGATTGATAATTGTAGATAGAAACATCGCCACGATGAATATTACCTTGTCAATTGCTAATGTTCACATTATTCGTAAGAAATGACATAAGTTATTATGAATAAAAAAAAATTGCAAAATTTATCGATTAAGTAGCTACGCCTTTTGAAAAAATTGTACAGTTTGAAATCGCTTAATTCGAAGTCCCATATTTTCATCTCAAATAATTAGAATTAATGAAGTATTGATGTAATATTAAGTCAAATTAAATAAATAAGATTTCTGAACATAATGAATTTGTCTATTTATGTATTGACTTCACATATTATACAAGAAATAAATATTTATATTTAAAAAAAAGAGAATAAACACTTAAATAGATTCTGAAGTATGTTTAAGTTCATATATTGATTATAAGTTCTGAATTTAATTCATGTTATTGATAAGACATGTTCAATTATTTTTTATAATTTATAAGTAATTTTTCGAATAAACAGTAGGAAGATAAAATTAATCTCATCAAGATATTTTCTAAATGTTTAATAATTAAAATTTTACATTAAATCAAGCTATCATTATTAATTAAAAATTTTATATATGGTTTTAGTTAATTGTTTCATTCGTACAATTATCCTTATTATTGCCATATTTATATCAATTTTTAAATACTTTCTTAGCAATTAAACAAGCATTTCATTTCTTTTCTAGTCATTCTTTTTTTTTTAAATTTTACTGTTTTTGCTAATTCGTGTGATTTAAGAAATTTTTCTATTATTTCATCTTGTAAAATCTGAAATAGTAAATTGCATTATTATATTTATCTGTGCTAGTTTATTTTATTGCAATTTTATCATGTGTTTCATTATAAGAAAATTATAATTTACGTTCTGCTTAAAGAAAAAATTGCCAAAGTTTTATTTGAATTTATTATAGTCTGGGAACAACAATGAGAATATTGGAGGAAGCAATTTTTTCTTGAATTATTTTCCAAATCATGAAATTTGTTCTGTTAGAATAAGAAACTGGTTAGAGTTCACTATTTATTAAAGTGCAATTATTATTAATTTATAAATAATGTATAACAGTAACAGACTGTGTTAGACATAAACGCCTATAAACTAAAACTATAACCTTGAAATTTTGGCACTATCTCCACGGAAGTAAAAACACTTCAATGTCAAATATACCGGAAATGCATCAGAAGTTAAGAATTTTCGGTTTTCAACAAAATACTTCAAATAATTTTTAGATATAGATGATGCTGGTTATTAGATTCTGAACTATGTTTAAGTTCATATATTGATAATTAGTTCTGAATTTAATTCATGTTATTGATAAGACATGTTCAATTATTTATAGTCTGTTTATATTATAGTCTGGGTCACAATAAATTGAAGTAAGTATTAAGTTGTGTTGCATAACACTTAACTCTATCTATTGTCAAAAATAAAAGCAAAAGTTTTCAAAAAATGAAATTATCTCATACAAGATTATATGATCCTATAGGATAAAAGGATGTGGCGTCGAAGCACCTTTAATAACAGAATGTCAATTCTATATTTCACGAAAATCTGATAATCACTGAATAATTACTACACAGGCAAATATGAACTATATCTCATAAGTCTCCATTTCCTTTAAAGAGTAAATCAGAGAGTTTATTTTCTATAATTAAGATTATGTAAACAGTTCTTCATTAGGCCAAATTGGCCACGTGAAAACGCTTCAGCTTTCCACTCAGGAGGATTACCATTTCGACTGCCGGGTCTCACTCCCTAAAATATTTATTCATACTGTCCGAACTGTGCCATTCAATCATCGTCCTCTACAGTCTGACTAATCCTGGTACAGGGCTGAATATTCTATTGACCGACTTGTTTCCACGGCGGATTTAGGCATGATATTTATAGCTGCATCCCAGGGTCCAGTTCAATCATAAAGCGCGTCTTCGCAGACAAAAAATTAAAAGTAAATACCATTAAATTAAATATTTAAGAAAAAATACTATACAAAATTTTTTGTACTTAATATTTAAATCGTTGTTTTGCAGCACCGTTGGATTTGAATAAGATATCAAATATCAAGGTTTTAAATGACAGTAAATAGTAAATATGGCTCTCTCGTAGTCGGTAAAATCAAAATATATTTTGCCATTTGTAAATTATGCAAATAATGTTTCGCTAAATGGAGTAACCGGTCGGATGGCCGTTTGGTAAAGCTGTGGCTTATTACCCTGAAGGATCCGGGTCCTACACCTCCAGTTTTTCAGTAGGAGTCCAGGCCCGATCCATTCAACCTCATACTTCAACCTCCGGTTGACTCCATCATGGGTTTTGTCCAGCCTGTGATGGACTCTATAAGCGGCCGCCGCCGGATACAGAATGTCCCACGAGGATAAGGCGGCTTAATCAAATCAAATCAAACTCAATAGAGCAGAAAAATTTAAATAGGATAGCTAAATGTTGCGTTAGTAAGTTGATTATGGATTTAAACAAAACAGGCTATCTCTATAGGTATTTTAGTAACAGATTCAAATTTTTAATGGATTTGCCGGATATTAATATCGAAAATATTGACCTGGAATGTGCACATAATGATGACGTTTATTATTCGGATGAACTAGACGAATATTAAATCAATGAGTGCATTCAATTAAAATCGTACTTACAGCATTCATGGAACTTAATATTTTTGGCCCATCCCGCAAAATATTATTCGTGCCCTTATCACAAAAATTTAATCTAGATATTTTTATTAAAATATAAAATAAATCAAGAAAATATCCTCATTTAAGACACAATTAAAAATTATCAAAAGAATTTATATTTAAAATTCTTCCTCCTAGATTTTAAATTTCGTAAAATCTCTAACCCTGTCTTTAATTTTCACATTTTTGGCTACTGTTCTTACGGCCGCACTGTGCTGATTCAATGAATGTTTCACTCTTTTCATGATGCATTTAAATTTTATGTGTTATGTTATGTATTTATGTGTTATCTTAATAATTTAAAAAAACAGTAAAGAAAGTTGAGAGAAATAGTACTTGGGCCCCCTATAATTCTGGCCATCCCCTGAGTTGCGGGGTACACCACTGACTTATAGTCTCCACCACTGACTTATAGTCTAAACCAGACTAGTACGACTCATGCGGTGATATATTCAAGCTAATTTATGAAAAGAAACTTGTCGATGTTTTCCCAAATTGCTATGCAATTTTATTTCGTTTTTGGCGTTGCCAATCACCAGCTGTGAGGCGGAGCGATCCTTCTCCAGGATTTCCCATATAGAAAACAAATATAGGACAACAAAGAAGAATGAAAGATTAACTTATTTATCAATTTTTTCCATAAAGTGTGTTTAACCAAGGAAATACAATATGATGATCAAATGAAAGAATTCGCAGCGCAAAAATGCAAAAGAGTTAGTTTAATTGTCTTTAATGTATTAAAAATATTTACATTATATATTTCCTAGAATGTTTTATTTTATTTTATTTTTAAGAATAAATACGATTTTTGTTTTTTTATTTAGTCTTTATTTTTGACCTGAGAATTTGTTGTTTCGTTTTGTGTTTGTTAATAAAAGTAATATGTAATGCATTTTATTTTTTATTTATGTTTGATGTTATATATACAAAATCTTTTTTCATTATAACTGTATATAAAAGTTTGTATATCCAAGTGCATAAGGTAAAATAATAAAGTTCTGTTGCCTATAATTTTTCCTATTTATAAATAGGTAAAAAACAGTTTTTTTCTACAAAATTGCAAATGAGTCCCCACAACTAACCTAAACTTAGGTTAATTGGGTAAGGCCCCAGATATTGTTAGTCCAGGGCCCCTAAAGTTAACGGTTTGCCCCTTCTTATTTCGATCTTCCATTTAACACTCCACCTCCCCGAGGAGGGCCGTGTGTAGGGGGACTTGTGCTGGAAGATATTATGTCTGTTTCTCTTAATTAGCTGTGCCAATAAATTCATAATGTCTTGTACGTTAAGAAGCTCGCCATCGTGATGAGGTTTTACAGATCGTCTCTGCATTTAAATGATGTATGTGCACCATGCTCCCTATCATTATAGCACATGGTAAGTAGGAAGGAGGAACTCTCACTTTCCTGTAAGATACGTAAAAATGAAATCCGTTAATTTTTCCTACCTCAGCTGAATTTCAGTAATGTTCCACAGTGTCTGAGAATAGATTGGTTATTCGGATACATAGATTGGTTATTCGGGAGTAATAATATCCCAAATGAAGAAATTCACATATTGAGCAGGAAAACAAGCTGAACACTCTATAGTCTGCGATGGTGTTCTGCTGTTCGCCAGTCGCAGGCCAAGTCTTTATCGTCGGGATTATTTTTGTCACCAAATGATGCCACTTTCCATTCTCTACGAATACGAAGTAAGAGAGCATAAACTAGCTCTTCCAAAGGCTACCTACCTCTGAAGAGTCGCCAGCCAGATTATGGATGACGAGGATGGATGGGCTGGGAAGCAACAATAATTTCAACAATAATTTAACAAGACAACAATAATAATTTGTCAAAAAATTTGCATAACATTTGTGTAAAGAGTAGCGAAAACTAATAAAAGCTAATCCTTTTCTAACTTTCAGTCGTGTTTTCTATTGAAAAATAACAGTTAAAACATAACTTGAAACAAGAATACATCAGTCAAATATACTAGCGCCTGTAGACAACGCCAGTAAATATTAAATCTGGTAATCAGCGCCGCCTGGATTTTCGTTTCAAAACGCTTTTTTAGAGTTTATTACATCTCCTCATAACATTATTTGGCAAAAACAAAAATAGTTTTGGGCTAAGGATGAACTACGCTACTCACGTACAAAGTTTCAGAATTTTAGTTTCAGAAGTTTCAGAAAAATTATTATTTTAAAAAAATAATAATTTTTCCTTCTTTCGGAAACCATTAAAACTATATTTTTTTTTGTTTAAAAGTTCTTAAAATATCAGTAAAACTTGTAGAATCAAGTAAACCTCGTGAAGATTCTCTACGGTTCAATTTCCCAAAGCAATGTTTAATCAATTTACAATAATTACTAATTTAACTTAGAGAATATAACAGTGATAATTTTTAATAAAGATTTAACTTCTTAATTTTATTGCGATTTTTATTGTTTTTTTATAAATAATTTGAAATCCAGATAATTTTGAAATATTAAAAGATTTTTTTAATTCTTCGTAGATAATAATCGCATATTGTTATACAATATGCGATCATTATATATGATCGCTTGTTATATCTAAAGGTAATTAAATTATTATAAATTGAAAGACTGATATACTGAAATGCTTTACCATAATTTTCAACTAAATGTTATGGTATAATTTATAGATTTTTTTAGATTTTATGATGGTGATATAGTTATG
Source organism: Olivierus martensii (assembly GCA_000484575.1). Lineage (NCBI taxonomy): Eukaryota > Metazoa > Arthropoda > Arachnida > Scorpiones > Buthidae > Olivierus > Olivierus martensii. The sequence goes on from AYEL01018776.1 coordinate 22,705, forward strand.
CGCAGTGGGAGCAGTAATTTGAACAAGACTTCTTATTTACGATGAATAACTTAATAATAAGAGAGTTTCAGGAAAAGTTAATATTTTACCTTAAACAAATAACATGATGGCAAGTCGTGTTATTAAGTTATTCATCGTAAATAAGAAGAGAGTTTCAGGAAAAGTTAATATTTTACCTTAAACAAATAACATGATGGCAAGTCGCGCTGAACAGATAAATTGCTGAAGGACAGAATTAAAGAGCAAGTCTGAGAATTGTATGGCTTTCGATTGACGGGGTTTCTAACCTCTTAGACCGGACGAGAGCTTACTTCTCAATGAGAATGTAACAAATTCTGTGGCGTAGGGCCCGGACCGGCGGATTGATGGTGCATACTGTCTGCATGTTGGCCTGAGGCTGTTCTGTTTTGGGTCGCACGTGAGCACGTAGGCTATGAAACAGAATTCTATCCCTGCAGACAAAGGAAGGTATAAACCTTGTGTGCTCTTCCTCCTGAAAGTTCCTCAATTCTGAGGATCTAAGTAAGAAAAAGCTTTGATATGTATATAAGATAGGAGTTTGTTCAACTTCTAAATGCTATATAGAGTCATTCGGGGTAACTGAGCGCATTGGGTAAGTGAGCGCAGTGCGTATATCTCTAGAACGGGGAGCGGAGAAGAGATAGTTTGTTTGTGTCAAACAGAGGCGCCTGAGTGTCCAACTTGTCTCGACATGTCACAGAGGCGTGCGGTAGTCGGGCAATTTTTTTCCGTAAAAAACTGCATTTGGTGTTTTCATCCGTAGTTGGTTTGCATATTGGAAAAAAGAGATAGTTTGTTTGTGTCAAACAGAGGCGCCTGAGTGGCCAACTTGTCTCGACATATCACAGAGGCGTGCGGTAGTCGGGCAATTTTTTTTCCGTAAAAAACTGCATTTGGTGTTTTCATCCGTAGTTGGTTAGCATATTGGAAAACAGTGTAGCATCAACGTTATTGATCCTAAACCGGTAAGTTGGGGTTTTTTTGAATAATAGCATATTTACGTTACATTTATAGCAAATTGTTGAGGTTATAGTTGCATTCAATTATTTTACGAGCATTCATTAGCAATTGAGTGTTCTGGGGAAAGTGTGCGCATGCTTAAACTTTGTAGATACTGGACACGTGTCAGTCGCAAAGCTCTCACCTCTTCCTCGAATGAAAGGAAAAAGAAATACCAGAGGTAGAGTTGCAGTGAAATCACAAATTATTACCTCCAGTCCGTACAAACACCAGCTGGAAGAGAAAATGCAGCTAGAAGCTGAAAAAACAACGTACAAAAAATTCACCTCCAAAGTTGTCACTGGATGCAGAATCTTCAAGCTCTGTAAAGAAGTCACCTGTACCAAAAAGAGCGCCAAAAAATCTTTCTGTAGGGAAAGACCGAAGCCTTCTATGACTTCGACCTCTAAAATAGTAGAATACTTTTTTCCTCTATGTAAGAGGTAGAGTTGCAGTGAAGTCACAAATTATTACCTCCAGTCCGTACAAACACAAGTTGGAAGAGAAAATGCAGCTAGAAGCTGAAAAAACAACGTACAAAAAATTCACCTCCAAAGTTGTCACTGGATGCAGAACCTTCAAGCTCTGTAGAGAAGTCACCTGTACCAAAAAGAGCGCCAAAAAATCTTTCTGTAGGGGAAGACCGAAGCCTTCTATGACTTCGACCTCTAAAATAGTAGAATACTTTTTTCCTCTATGTAAGGAAAAATATATAGAAACATCTTCTGAGGAATGGTTCAGTGCATGTATTGCAATGCATGGCGGCACGAGGAATGCACTTCCTATGAGAGAGGTGTTTTTGTTTGTGATAACTGTACTGATGATTCCTAAAATAATGTTGTGTCGAATACATAAATTCTTAACACAAATACATTGATCTATAATAATTATTAATGTTAAGAATCTCAAAAATCTGTAATTTTGATTGTTATCCAAAGAAAATATTTCGAATCTAAGTATTGTTCTATCATATCTAAGTTTCTTTAATTGCAGGAATAAGCTGCTGTTGTTCAGTTGTTATTAAGTCGCAATTGTTACTGATATCCAAAGACTAATAACAACTTAGAAAATATTCTTTATTAGTGTTATAACAAAGAACCTTTCGTCTTAATTATTGTTTATTTTGAATGTAGCAAGAAATACGCTTACTTACCCCATATGCGTATGCTTACCCATACGAGTGCACACAGTTAGCCGAAACATGGATCAAGTGAGCGCATCTCGATTTTATGTAATTAATTGTTTACTGAAAAAACTTCCACGATTTCCGTTTTTGTTCTTATTGCAATTTAGAACCCAATAAACGTTTTATCTCAAAGCGGTGCGTTTATATTCTTAACTATTATATTTTGTGCGTGGTGAGCCCTTATTTACCAAAGTGCGCGCACTTGACCCGAATGACTCTATATGCCTATTATTCCATTCTGAAATAAAACAGACTGATTTATATCATACTTCTTTGGTTTCCTTGTCATTTTTGAAAAAAAATTCATATATTTTATTAAATGCAGAAACATTCACATTAGGCACATTCACCAATTCAGATCAATCTGACTAGATATCTGAATAGATCACGTGACTTCTGAGTTTCGGCTGACTCATCTGACTTGGCATTTACCGAACGCATATGTCTGCTTCTCTGCTGACTAACATTGCGGACGAAGTGATAAATTAATACAAGTTATTACACATTTTACAATGCTTTACATGCTTAGTAATATCGAATTAAAATAATTTTACACTGGATTAGTGGCTCAATATAAATATCATTTATTGAAATAATTATCAATAAAACAAATATAAATTAACTACGACATTAATAAATAATAAAGAATTTCTTTATCAATTAATAATAAGAGCAAAGCAACTTTAGGACGAAGCAACGTGAGCATACTTTTCAACCGATAAACACACACGAATAATCGTATTAATAATGTCCACTTATGTAACGAGATATCTTTCCTTCAGTTTTACGGTTTTGCTCCTCTGAATGTTAGATAGAATTGAAAAACTTCATCTCTTTCATTCTTTTTAATTTCACATAAATATCTCACAGACGTCGCCATGCTATTCAGACCAATGTCACAAACTACAGAGATGACTAACGAAGATCTGACTATATGAGTTCAGAACTCGTCAGTTATCTGATTTGCCAAACGCGGCACTTCAGTCAGATATACGTCAGAACTCAATGCCAAACGATCATTGTTCAGATTTCTTAAGAATAATGAATTGCCGAATACGCCTATTATTCTGTTACTACTGAGTTAAATTTGATCATTTAGTTTAAATTTAGTTATGAAATAGTTCTAAGAAATTGATATCGAATATTAAAGCTTTTAATTTAGTAGATTGTTTAATTTGGTAATGAAATATGTACTGTAGCACACAAAAAGAATAGAAAAATATCATAGTAAAAGTATCAACGGTTTGGCTTCGTTGGATCTAAAACGAAATTATTAAAAGTACAAAACGTGCTAACGATTTCCTAACGAATACAAAAGAAAAAAAATTGAAAATTCGAAACTGGGAGCTATTGTGTAGTTAGCCCCCCAAATTTGTTTGTCTCTGAGGGCTAGTGGTGGGATGCAAACGAAAATATTAAAAGTGCAAAAGGTGCTAACGAGATGCAAACGAGTGAAAAAGGAAAAGTACTGTATAAAAGTTCAAAAGTGGGGGCCAATTTCACATCGGTCCATTAACTATGGTTCAAACATTTTTTGAGCCTCTCTTCACCTTCACAGTTTTTTTTCACATTACAGTTATTCCCTTTGAACCTGTTATTACAGCTGCGAAGACTCCATCTTTTTTTACTTATATTTTTTCCTATGATTTTGCATAAACTACTAGACATTAGGAATTACGCTGATACTTTATTATACATACTGTATTATTTAATTTATAACAAACTCTCAGAGGTTGGGTTAGATTAGGTAGGCCGCCATATCCGATGGATATACTATATCTGGAGGCGGCCACTTACAGCACCCATCCCAGGCTGGCCAACACCCATGATGGGTCAACCGGATGGTTGAAGGATAAGGTTCAACTGGCCGGACCCAGACCCCTAAAAACAGGGGAGCTGTGGGACCCGAATTTGAACCCGGATCCTTCAGGGTGGTAGGCCACAGCTTTACCACGCGGTCATCCGACCGACAAACTCTCAGACACCTAGATATAAGAGCCTTAGAATCACGCTCAGCTTAGATATACAGTGACTCTCATGGTTATTCGTACGAATAGTGAAATCTTTATTTATCCGTAATTAAAAATATATAAAAGTAATTCATCGTTTTTATTTTATTATTAATAATTTATTTATCCTGTCAAAAGGAAATTTAGAAAAAATTAGCTTAAAAAATGGCATAAATTAATTTATAAAAAATATTTAAAGGAAACATCGCAGCATTTTAGCTCTCATAGTTATTCGTACAGTGATGTTATTTGTAACTAATTAATACAGCTAGTATTTTGTTGGATATCCGTT
>AYEL01018865.1:0-11258 GCA_000484575.1 Olivierus martensii
CCTGAGCTGCTCATAGTTTCCTTGTTTTACCTTGAACATATGGTGTTTTTCCTTACAGGTTGTATATCCTGAATTGCAGCCAGGCACAAAACAACCATTTGGCATTTTTCGTCAAAAAATAAATAAAATTACTTCTTTAACAACAACCTAGGTCAGCTTACAAGTACGAATTCTATACGATGTGGAACACTGCGCACTCTAGTGGTGGGATTTCAAAATCTTACTGCAACGGCGTCAAAGTGGAACGACCATATATATTTATAGACCATGATAAAACTGAAAAACATTGAGTTAAACAATAGTATTTACAGTTTAAGTTATTCACCACCAGGCACAGCACTGTCACGCTGCATGCAAGTCGAAATAGGAGGTTTAACATTGAGCTTCGCTACTGTATATTGTGATGGTAATCCAGAATATTAAAATTGGCTGATAGCGGTTTAATAGCAGATGATCTTTATTAGAGATATTAGAGGATACAGTAGAAATAATTTATGAGAATAGAGAGAATTTACGATAATACAGCATCTGGTATCGGAGATTGGACTAACTTTGAATTGCAGAAGTGAGTACCGATAACTTTCCGAAACGATAAGATTTTCTCGTTTAGTAACAACTCATAATTGTGCGGAAACTCCCCAATATCTTTATGTCGATAAAGTATACATCAGAAATTTTTTCTCAATTTTCTAGAGCAGAGATGCACAGACACATTAAGACCAAAGGCTGCATAGATTCACTGTGACTTGGAGCCATAAGCTCATCAACAAAAGGTTATAATTGATAATTCAAAAATTTTATAAGAAATTCTATAAATATATTTATTGAAAACAAAAAATGTACTTTTACATTAGAAGGAAATATCTATACAAATAATAGCTAAACAGAAATAAATGCAGATTTATTAGAAGTAATTCAATCATAATTAAGCCATTAAAATAAATTTCTAAATCATTAAGCAGGTAAAACTGAGTATATTGTTTTTAATTCTAGATTGGTGATAATTATATAACTGCAGCATAAAACCTTATGCAATTGAGAATAATTCAGTTATAGTATATTGTTAATTCCCAATCAAACTGTATATAAATAAAGGGTAAAATCATCACTTATTGTAATAAGCACTTCATTTATCAAGCAAGCAATAACGGAGCTCTAATGGAAGCATTGAATTTAAGTTCTTTTATGATTATAAGGTTATTGCATTTTAATGTTTCTTATAATTCAAGTTCATTGTCTATCTAACCTTGATCAATTTCATGAATAAAATAGCATACAATAGTCATGATGACTATATATTTTTATTTATATTTATATATTAGACTAGTTCTTGCTAAGAAAATCTCTCTCTTGTATCCCTCTAGTGATAGTTAAACTATAAACTTAGTTTATCAATGCTCTTAAATTAGACTGAAATAACATGACATACATATTTCCTCTTTCCCTTTGTCATGTTCAGTCACATCAAGCTTAATCCCTAACCAGAAAAGTACAAGTTTGAAGACTCTCCCATGCAATTTAAAAATTTTTTCCCAATTTTATATAGAAAATAGGAATTATTATTATGTGTAACAAAATACCAGTGTATTTTTTTACTTTCAAAGTAAATCTTCGAACAATTGGATAGAAACGTCTTAGAACTAGATATATTTGTTATATAATGTAAGCTTGTAATATGTCTATTTTTTGAACAATTAAATCTTTTATATTTTATAAAAAATTTTTCTTGGTCAGAGATGTAACATTTTATCCATTTTTTAAAGTGTGATTTCTTCCCTGATGTCATTTATCATCACAAATCTGCTACACTCTTCTCCTAGCAGAATGATGTAATTTATGGATGTGATTTGTCTAAAATAGAAATCTCCAGATTTTTTTAATCACATACCCCACTATCAGGGAAAAAATAGCATACATCCTCTTATCAGCAAAAAAAATAGCAGCATGCACCCAGTATATCAAAATACTCCCTATAAATATTTGCTTATCATAATAGCATATATTCTGACAAGCAAAAACATTGTCCTGGAAAATTTCTTATGCACTCCAAATATGCACACAGCACACTATGGAGACCATTAGTTTAAATGTATATATAGTAAGATAATTTGATGAATAAAAGCACAACAAAATCAAAATTATAATTGAATTTTTCCTTTTCAAATGTCAATTATTATTGTAACTGCTAAATTTTTATTTCAGTGTTTAACATTATCTGTCAATTATTGTTTTTAAAATACTGGTATGCATTGTATAAATAAAAATTTATAAACTATTATAAATCAATACTTTTAGAGGAAGATAAACTCTTGCACATATATTATCTTATCTTTAATCTTAGTTTGCCACTGATCTTGTAACATTTATTACAAATACTTGCAACAATTCATTTCATTTTACTTATCTAATTTTATACAGAAAAGTCTCATTTAAATCACAGAATGACAAATGAAGTTAATTTTTTTCATTTTATAATGAACTAATTTGCCACCTTTAAACTATCTTGAACTGAACCATTTCACAAATGGCCAGTTTCAAATACAGTAATGTTATTAATAAATGTATATGTACAGAAATGAAGTAAAATGTTTGTAGTGCAATGACTTTTAGCCAAATTATTTCCAAAATTGATGAATCAAACAAAGTAAAATGGAAGAGATTTTAAATAAATAGTCATATAAAAAATTTCTTTATGCATTTTGAGACACCTTACAATTATTTTTAAAATAAGAAATATTTCAGAGTATAAAGTGTGTGGTATTAATTCAACAACAAATATGGCTGAAATATTTTCTTTGATCACAAACATGGTTCCACATAATTTCCAGGAAACAGACCCGTTACTCCATCCATGACACCTTCATACCATCCATCATCATTTTTCTTGATGACATAAATCACCGAATTTTCAGAAAAAGAAAGTTCATCTTCCTTATCAGCTGCATAGTCATAAATTGCTACTACTGCAAAATAATTTTTGAGTTATAATAATTTTTAGGTAGATTTTTATATTTATAAAAACATCATTCATACCTTTATCAAGATAATTTTTGGGAACCCAACTAGGATCTTCCTCACTTCGATTCCTTAGAAAATTTGGAGAAAGAGGGTTATAATTGTACATTCCTTCATCTTCTGGTGGTGGTGGAGGTAAAGGTGGTGATACTAAGAATAAAAGAGTAATAGTATAATTAAACTTTGTTCTTATATAAAGTAATAAATTTGTTATATTAGTTGAGGTTTCTTTCTATTAACTATTATCAATATAAATTATCATTAAAATCTTATGCAAGTATTTAAGTTCTTGAATATATGTAACTAATTTTATAGATATTATTGGTTATCCTTCATTGAATTTGACATTCATGATAATTAGTTTGCTGTGGCTAAGAAAGATATAAAAGATAATTGGAGCAGAAATAAGACTTTATATGTGAAACTGTGTCATATATTTTTTTTGTCATAGATACTTCAATGTTAACTTTTGGCTTTTGTTTTTAAATTTGTTCTTAATTTATTAAATCCTGTATTCTTTACAGGACAGAATGTTATAGAAAACAAATTCAAATTGAAAAACTTACTGATGATGGCTGCATGAGACAGCCAAAAGCATTTATTTTTTAAATTTAATTAAAGACATTTTCCTCTGCTAAAGAGCTTGTATTCTTGCTTAAATATAAGCAGATAGTGTTTTGCACTAATTTAAATATAAAAGAATTTAAGACAACGAAAACATTTATAACTTCTGAACTTGATTTTGATAGAATGACCTACATATAAATTTGTATAGAGTTATTCTTAAAGTTTTTAAAAATTTATAGTCATTAGTGCCATGAATTCCAAACTTTTGATGCTAATGCCATATAATTATGCATTTTAAAAAGGATTCAGGATAGATTTTAAAAACAATGCTTGTAGGATATTCTATTTGACATCATGTTATACAAACCTAGTAGAAATTATTATTTATGTTGAAATTTTTTATCATTATCATTAATGCTACTTTACTGTCCTAAATTCTCCTAAGTTCAAACATCAGTGTCATCTATTTTAAATAACTTTTATAATATCACAATAAAATTTAATAGCTTGCATGGTTTGATGATCTCAGCCAGATGGCTGTATGGTAAAACAGTTATTTACCATCTTGGACGATCTGAGTTCAATTCCAGATCCTACACCTCCAGTTTTTCTGGAGGATTCAGGTCCAGTCCAGTGAATCCCATTCTTTAAATTTCTGACTGATTTCAGATGGTAATTGCCAGTCATTAACAAAAGTATCTCATATGATTCAGTGGTATACAGGTGCTCCTTTACTAATGAGATGTTTTAATAACCCCCATCAGAGGTTGAAACAAACTAACAAGGGGAGGACACAGCTGACCCCCCACCGATTTTGATCTGCTTGCGTATGGTGAAAATACATCAAAAATGAGTGAATACATGTCCGAGCTTTTCGTTGAATATGGCTTTCTAATAGTATTTTTTAACACTTGAAAAATCGAACTTTTGATAATTCAGCTTAAAAGCGATGGATAGATAACAGATCACCAGGTGCACAGATGGCGCACTCGATAAATACGTGGCTCGTAATCTGAAGGTAGTGGGTTCGAATCCGGGTTGATGTGCATTTTTTTTTTTTTTATGCATCGAAAAATTATTTTTTATTTTTCATTTTATTATTTTTATGTACTGTACGTTTTAATTTATTTTAATTATTATTAATTTTATATATATTGGTTATCACATAATTCGTATGCATTAATATATTTATGTAGGGTCCCCACAACGTATGTCCGAGTAAAAACACGTATATCGATAAATTATAGCATACTTTCGAATAGGATCGCGAGTAAGTGACGCAAGGATCCAGGATAGGAGAATTGATTTCGATACTTATTCAAAACAAATAACATATATTTATTTAAAAAAATAGGAAATAAAACACAATATTAACATAATTCGCTAGAGAGAGAGCTATCTGACCCGGAGATCAAACCTGGGAGAGAGTGAATAAAAAAAATTACGTTATTCTTCCATTATTCTTTTATGTCTTCGTTCCCTATCTCGTCGGACGATCCCCGTAGAGTAATAGAGTATTTTGTTTTGTAAATAAATATATTAATGCATACGAATTATGTGATAACCAATATATATAAGATTAATAATAATTAAAATAAATTAATTAAAATGTACAGTACATAAAAAATAAAAAAATGAAAAATAAAAAATAATTTTTCAATGCATAAAAAAAAAAAATGCACATCAACCCGGATTCGAACCCACTACCTTCAGATTACGAGCCACGTATTTATCGAGTGCGCCATCTGTGCACCTGGTGATCTGTTATCTATCCATCGCTTTTAAGCTGAATTATCAAAAGTTCGATTTTTCAAGTGTTAAAAAATACTATTAGAAGGCCATATTCAATGAAAAGCTCGGACACGTATTCACTCATTTTTGATGTATTTTCACCATACGCAAGCGGATCAAAATCGGTAGGGGGTCAGCTGTGTCCTCCCCTTGTAAGCTGAAAATGACTAGCAATCTAGTAGTAATAATAGACAATAGAAGACCATATCTTTCAAGATAATAAATTCATCCAGAACTGAACCCAGCTCCAAGATAGTAAAATCATCCAAAATTGAAGCTGGCACTTCAAGCTGGTAAGCAATTATTTTATCAACTATAAATTGGCCAATGGCCAATTTATAAGTTGCTAAAATTGGCCAATTTATAGGCTTTCAAGTTGATAAAATTGGTCAATTTATAAGTTGATAAATTGGCCATTGGCTAACTATAAATTTTTAATAAAACAGAAAAAGTCAATATGCAATGAAAATAGCCAAAAAATTGACAGCCTTGTTGGAATATCATTTAAGAGTCATCATAAGATCAAATTAACATAAATAGAAGAATATCTGTAAACTAATCAAACCTAATGATCACCTTGTGAATTTCTCACTCTATTTTGTTCATTTTAAGTGTTGAAATATGATAGATATTAGTATTTAAATTTACATAATACTATGCAGAGTACTTGAGATTAGCTTATTTTTATTTGGGAGTAAGGTTTTATCATATTGTATGGACATGCTTCATTTATAAATTAACTATAATATACCAACAATATGTTAAAATAGCAATTATGAAATGTGAAAATTATATAAAATTATGAATATTAATATAATCAAATTTAAATGTTTGGATAACAGTTATCAAGGTTTTAATATATAGGCAGTCTTGAGTTACATAGATGGATTGTTACATGAAATCCTATGTAAGTCAAGGCATATGTCAGGGCATTCGTTATACAGTATCACAATGATATACACTAAAAATAGTTATATTAAAGTATTAGCACATATATAGCATGGTAAAGCAACTGCTTATCATTTTGGAGGATCCAAATTCAATTCCAAGTTCCACACCTCCAGTTTTTCTGGAGGGGTCCAGGTTTGATCATTATTTTAAAATAATTTTACATAAGTATGAATGTAAACATGTCGAAGCAATGTAAGTTAGGGATTGCCTTATACCAGCATTTCTCAAACTATGGGTCGTGACCCCATTTGGGGTTGCGAAGCAAAATGCTGGGGTCGCAAAAATTAAATTCAAACACTTGAATTTCAGTTTATATGTAATTTCCCAATATTTAACGTATGATAGCATATGAATTTTCAGTGTAGTTAGCTGATTGTGTTCATCTTAATAAGTGTGTAAATGATTTGTACTTGTATGTTTTATTTCAAATTTAATACCTGGGGTCGCGAAAAATCTCGTTATGAAAAATGGGGTCGTGAATGAGAAAAGTTTGAAAAGTGCTGCCTTATACATATTATATTCATTCATTACATCCCTAATTTACATAACTTCAAGATGGGTAGATCTGTACTTACAGTGGATTATTTTTAGATTATATATAATAAGAGAGAAAAATACAAGATATCAAATTCTGTTGTAAGATCATATAATATTATGAGGAATCTGGTCCCTCACATAATAAAATACTATAATATAATAAAGAAAAAGCTCTCATAGTACTGCTTCATTTTTTCATAAGGCTCAAATCATAAGGTGGTTTTAAATTTGAGCCTAGGATTTAATGTAGAATTTTTTCTTTTAGAAGTATGTTTATCACTGTCTACCTAATGTGTGAGAATTTTTTAAAAGTCCTAGAATTTTTAAAATTTATAAATATTGTACTGTGTACTGCATTACTATAGACTTAAATGATGACACATTTTGTTTTTGGTTTTAAATACTGTAAAGTTTATAAAATTTTAATTAGCATTTGTACACACAATGCTAATTACACTAAAGACCAGTTTACAAGTTGTGTTATTAAAATTCCTGTTAGCTATCTTACATTATTATCTGTTATAACTGTTGTTTAATTATCTTCTATAATTAAACAACAGTTATAATCTCAAACCAAGAATATCAAGAAATACGTGAATTAGTCTCAAATACGACATGGCATGCTAGTTAAGAACTCTGCCAATTTTTTCCCAGGAAATTTCTGTTCCACCTATTAAGCTCAACTATTTCTTATTGAAAGAAAAAGTATATTCTGAACCGATAAATGTAAAGAAACTAAAATTATAGCTGTTATTTTGGGAGGACAGTCGTTCTTATAGTTTAGAAGTTATTTCTTGAGAAAATTCCAAATATTATTGCAAAATAAAACAAAAAAACTATTAAAATGTTGAGTAAACATAATTTAATGTAAACAATTGCTTAAAAATCATATCTAATATAAATTAAACATTTTTTATAAGAGAATATACAGCAATAATTTTGCTAAGAAAATTTGCATAATATTACTAATTAAAAAGTAATACTCACTTTGTACTTGGCATCTGCTGAGGAAGACACAAAGTGTGTTGAAAATGTTTCTGATTAAAATTTTTTGACTGCTAAAGGGCTTTTGAGTAGTACTTTTTGGTTTGTATTTTGTGCAGTCTTGTTGAACTTTTATTATATTACTAATTTACTAAATAAATAATTTTGCTTCAAAATATGGACAGAAATATATCATTCATAGCTTGTTTTATTCAGGAAGGAAAGCACTGTCAAACAGAAGTAATAATTTGACTAGATTGCAAAAGACAATAGTTTAAAATTTGGCATAATAAATGCAAAATGGTTGTTTAAATAAATAAAAAGAAAAAATAATTGTAATAGTAAAAAGTAACACAGAAACTGTATAAACAGTAAAAATTACAGATTTTTTTGATGAAAAATATAGAGATGAAGTTTTATAAATTTCTGAATATCAATTAAGCGTAATTACAGAACACTGATGGCCTGAAGTGCAGATGGTAATTGAAACAGCTGGCAATGGAAAGGTTAAAATATAGTAAAGCAATTACTTACCACCTTAGGGATCTGGATTCAATTCCAGATTATTTTATAACTTTGAAGACTTGGGATAAAATCTGGATGATTATATCATCTTAAGGGATTCAATATCCTATTGTCTTATTACTACTAAAATTATTACCATTATGGGTCATTTTCAACTTATGATAATGCTATCAAAATGTAACTCCATTGTAAATTGAGAACAACCTGTACTTAATTTATTTGGTATATAATGTTGTAAAATAAACAAGCAAGAAAAAATTAAAAAATTTTGATATTAAATAACTTTTTAATTTTTTCACAAAAATGTTCAAATTTTGGTCATATTCTGTTTTTGTCCTAGTTACTTTCACTCTCAATAGTTTCTAAACTATGATAGATATATATAAACAATAAGTGACAAAATTATTCAGTAAGAAACAATTTCAAATCAGTAACTAGTTTTGATGTAGCTCTTATATTTTCCAAGTAATAGAGATGCAAAATTAAAAATTGAAAAATTTAAGCATTTTCAAGATTGTTTTTTCAATATCTTGAAAACTAAAAATGTTAACATAAGCAGTAAGTGACTGAATTATTTTCCTTTGAGAGCTCTACAAGAATATATAACTAGATTTTAAATCAGGTTTTTAGTTTTTGAGAAATAGCATGACATTATTCACAAATCCACCTTTAGTTCTGTGGAGCCATTGTCAATTATTTTACATTTATACTGATTGCCTTAGTACTGAGATGCACAGACTTGCTAACACCAAGGGTCGCATGGATTCATGATAACTTATCGGAGGGCCATCAAAAAATCACAAAAGTTATATGTCATAGCATGTTTATTAATTATATGTTACAAAGAAACATAAGATAACATAAGAAACATAATTAAACAAAGAATTTTTAATACGATGCATGATATTGAATTGATCTAACAATTTTTTTAGTGTTAGATTTGACATTTGTAGTAGCCAAATGCAAAATTGATTCTAAATTTTCATTAGTTATGTGGCAGTGCTACATTGTTTGTATATACAATTTTTTTTTAAATTATCTAAATTAAATTAAATACAATAAAAATAAAAATAAATATTTCTTATTATAAATATGATTATTTTTTCCTTATTGTTTAAAAACATTATTATTGAGCCACTATAAACATAATTTCGCATCAGAAAAATATTTGAAAATGCATTTTTCAAAATCTACAAATAATTATTTCGTTGATTGTGTGACTTATTAAAATAACACATGATGAGGCGAGTCACCAACAAATCAACGGAGGGCTGCATGTGGCCTGCCTTAGTGCCAAATGCTCCCCGTCTTAGGGATGCCTTAGTGGAACATACCACTAAGGCATCCCTGCTTTAGTAGTATGTTCTCTAATCTTTTTTACTGATAACAAAGCTTGTTCATTAAGTACAAGTATAACTTTCAAGGAAACATACAGTTAATACCTGAAAGTTAACTACTATGCTACTGTTAAGTACTGAGTAATTAATATAAATATATATATATGTTTGTTTGTTTAAATTATATCTAGTCATATTGATTGTTAAATCTGTTATTTATTATATTGATTGATTTTTATTCCTTAAAGAACAAACACCATGGCAGATCTTATGTCTTTAATGGAAAATGAAATTCCAGAAGGACTTCAGAGTTTGCAAGATAGTCATACAAATTTAGAAAAAGTAGCTGAATATTGTGAAGCAAATTATTATCAGGTAAATTTTATTCCAACTTTTATCAACATGCTATGAAATTATGTAAAATTTCTCTTAATGAGCATAATTTTACAATTCATATGCTTTTTAGATTTTAAATTCTTGTTTGTATATAACAGCAATTAGATTAATCCAAAATTAAATCAGACAAAATATGTAAGCAGTCTCTAGTGGAAATAATTTAAAATTAATAAGCTGTAGATTTAATAATAAAGTAAGTTTATATAAAGTATTACCTATTTTCTGTAAAATGCTCTAATGATTAATAATTCGATTATAAATTTTTACTAATTTCCTAAATAAAAAATTAATTTTACTTCAGAACCTTTGAGATGATAACTTTCTAATATTTTTGCACTACAGCTTCTTGAAATTTCAGTTTCATTCAGATGCATTAATATATCTTTATTAAAAATTTTAATATTTAGGAAAATTGCAATATTGTTGTTTTTTAAGTTACATATCTAAGTGAAAATTTTCAGGATATCTTTCTTATATCATGTGTTCTTTTATTATATAAACAGATTCTAGTTTATGGCAAATTTAACCCAGTGATATTTTTTAATATTTATGGTGGTGGAGTTAACCCAGTAAAAGAATTTAATTCTTTATGCTTTGTTTTCTTTTTATAAAATCATTAATTATCATTATAATGCTTAAATTCTTTTCAATTATAAAGGAAACATATTTACTTTCATTGTTACATATGTTTTCAATTTTGTTTAAAAAAAAATTCTCATTTCTTTGCACTTTTACTGAATTGTGACATTGCTGTTTTCTTACTTAGTAGTCCTTTATTATATGTATGACACTTTGCTGTTTTGTTTTCAATATTAATTTTTAAAGAAAAAGGATGAGAAGGCTCACCCTTCTCATTCTATTTGTTAAGGGACCATTACACTAATTTTTTTATTTTTTTTTAATTTTAAAATTAATTTTATGAAATTTATATATATGAGAGAGAATATTATATTTAATGTTTTTACAATTAAAATTTTCTCATATATTCTAAAAAAAATTTAATAAAAACATTTTTATGATGATTTATTAGGAAATCAAATATGCAAAAAATATAAATGTTAGGCTAAAACAATTATACTTTCTGCCTTCAGAAAGGATGTCAAAACAAGATAGGATAAGTTTCATTTACATAGGATTAATACTTTAAAAAAAAAA